>JAWPHD010005437.1:22500-163688 GCA_037043455.1 Cyrtodaria siliqua | reverse complement strand
ATTCAAGGTGGCCGCCACAGCTAAAAATAGATTTTTAAAAAAGAAGTTTGTAGCGACTACGTCTTGAAAACTATAAGTGATATTGATATGGGACTTTTTGTAAAATGATCAGCATGACATGATGGTTATAAGAGTCAAACATTATTTTGATTCAACGTTAAACATGGCTGCCAGTGGCCATCTTTGTTTACATAGAGTTATATGATGAAAACTTGTAGCGACTACTCCTCTGAAACTACTTGACAGATTTTCATGAAACTTCACAGGAATGTTGCTCTTGATGTCTAATTGATCCTAGCAAAATTTCAGTTCGCCCGGAAATTCAAGATGGCTGCCATGGCTAAAAATAGATTTTCAAAATACAAGTTTGTAGCGACTACTACTTGAAAACTATAAGTGATATTGATATTGGACTTTTTGTAAAATGATCAGCATGACATGATGTTGGTCCTTGTCAAAAATTGTTTTGATTCAACTTTAAACATGGCTGCCAGCAGCCATCTTTGTTTACATAGAGTTATATAGTAAAAACTCGTAGCGACTAATCCTTTGAAACTACTTGGCAGATTTTCATGAAACTTTACAGGAATGTTGCTCTTAATGTTTAATTGATCCTAGCAAAATTTCAGATCGGCCAGAAATTCAAGATGGCCGCCACAGCTAAAATTAGATTTTTTAAAAAAGAAGTTTGTAGCGACTACATCTTGAAAACTATAAGTGATATTGATATGGGACTTTTTGTAAAATGATCAGCATGACATGATGGTTATCAGAGTCAAACATTATTTTGATTCGACGTTAAACATGGCTTTCAGCGGCCATCTTTGTTTACATAGAGTTATATAATGAAAACTTGTAGCGACTATTCCTGTGAAACTACTTGACGGATTTTCATGAAACTTCACAGGAATGTTGCTCTTGATGTCTAATTGATCCTAGCAAAATTTCAGGTCGGCTGGAAATTCAAGATGGCCGCCACGGCTAAAAATAATTTTTCAAAAAACAAGTCTGTAGCGACTACTTCCTGAAATCAAAATCAATCAGTAGAGCTTCAAGGTCATTGACCTCTTGTAGTTATTAAAATGTTTACAAACTTTCATTTAAGCAACATTTATCTTTTATTTTTAAGTCCTCCCCCGTTAGACGAGACATGTAAATCCGCGGATTTCTTGTTTTAAATTGTTTGTCTGTGACAGCCAACAGTTCAGAAATTTGTGACAGCCAACAATTCAGAAATTTGTGACAGCCAACAATTCAGAAATCTGAGGCTTTAACATTGTTTGAGTGTTAAAACTGTTTTATCAGATAACAGTCTGCTTGAATTATAGCTTTTAAGGTTTGCTTCAAGTGTTGAGTTGGTTGTTAAAATTGTCCTATTTGAACAGCAAGGTTGAAGTACATTTCATAAATCTTAGTTCTAATCCTAAAGGTTAAAAAGTAATAAGATATTGAAATGCCGTACTTTTTTATTGCCATTTTGTTGTAGAATATATGCGGGTATTGGATTTAGTATAAAATAAATAAAACTCACAGCCTGTCATAACTCTACATCTCATATGAGAAAATTGCATCCTGTGGGTTGTTTCAATGCTCCCATGGTATATAACTTTTTTCCAGCCACAAATTAAACTGGTTTCTGCTGCAGTTTGAGCTCAACAATTCAAAGAATGAGAGCATAATGTTGTACGGTCTGCATCTAGCTGCATTGGCATTCAGATAAATAGCTACTTTTTTAGCTCGACTGATCAGAGATCAGCAGAGCTTATGCCGTGGTCCGTCTGTCCGTCTGTCTGTCCGTCCGTAAACTTTTATTTGTAGCGACTACTCCTCTGAAACTACTGGATGGATATTCATGAAACTTTACAGAATTGTTGCCGATGAAGTCTAGTTGATCCTAGCAAAAATTCATGTTGATATGAAATCCAAGATGGCCGCGAAAGCTAAAAATTGATTTTTAAAATACAAGTTTGTAGCGACTACTTCTTGAAAACTATGAGTGATATTGATATAGGATTTTTCTAAAATGATCAGCATGACATGATGTTGGTCCTTATCAAAAATTGTTTTGATTCGACGTTAAACATGGCTGCCAGTGGCCATCTTTGTTTACATATGGTTATATTGTAAAAACTTGTAGCGACTACTCCTCTGAAACTTTACAGGAATGTTGCTCTTGATGTCTAATGGATCCTAGCAAAATTTCAGGTCGGCCAGAAATTCAAGATGGCCACCATGACTAAAAATAGATTTAAAATAAATAAATTTGTAGCGACTACTTCTTGAAAACTGTAAGTGATATTGATATGGGGCGTTTTCTAAAATGATCAGCATGAGATGATGTTGATCCTTGTCAAAATTTATTTTGATGCGACTTTAAACATGGCCGCTAGTGGCCATCTTTGTTTACATAGATTTATATACCGTATTTTACCTTGTATATTACGCACCCTTGTATAGTACGCACCCCCTTCTCAGAGGTCAAAATTGGGGTAAAAAAGTTGTTTCCGTGTATAATACGCATCAAAATATTAGTTTTCCTAGATGAACCATTCAACGAAAATAAAAGGAAAAAAAAAAAAAATCACGATCGAGAAAATTAGCGTACAAAAGTAAATATAATTACTTCAATCATTAATTGCCAATCTTCATGGGAGTACCTATCTTGTATCATCTCATCAAAAAGCCAATTATAATGCCGCAGATAATTGTCCGTAATCCGATAATTACATCTACTAAAACACAACAAAGTCGTTGGTTACCGTAATCCATTACGCCGATTATACTAACATTGTGTATTCACGGGAACCAGTGCTTATCATAAGTGTAGCACAAGTGTAACGCGTGATTAGTTACCTGTACCCCGTGGCTAAATCTGGTAAAGGTCACACGGCGTGTCAAAGTGCATCCTCAGAAATAGCCGCTACTCGCGGCAACTTCAAAGGATTATAGAAATGGAATAACCTACTCTACCCCGTGTTTAAAATGTGTCTACACTGCAGCCGAGGTGAGATTTTGTTTGACCCAATTATCAATCATCAAATGTGTACCGGTAAGCATGTTTTCACAAGCATTATTGAATAATTGCCATTTCAAAGTAGGGTGATTCTGCCTTTCTACGCCGTCTAAAATATATGTATTTCAAAATAAAGCAAAAACTTCATTATTTTTTTATAAAATATTAAATAAAATCCTATAAATATAAGAATAGAATAGAACTGTAAAAATACTACATGTACCCAATATGTACCAGTCTAAACAGCTGAAAGTCACCTGATATTACGTCACACGATATAAACAACAAAATCGAGGGACGATTTTTCACACAATTTATTGAAGTTTTACAACAAACATGCAAACATTTATACAAAAACAAGCATCATAATACACTTTATTCGTTTATAAATCGAATTAAGTCACTATATTAGTTATATGAAGCGAGTAAATTACGAAAAAATTGTGTATTATCGGTATTCACAATTTTCTGTCTCAATGTCTGTTCGTCGTCGTTTTTCTTCCCAGACTTCGATTTCCTGCAAGAAAAAAAAAGTTAACTTTATTGTTTCCTTATATTGTACGCACCCCACTTTCGGAAACCGTAAAAGTGGTAAAAAACTGCGTACTATACAAGGTAAAATACGGTAGTAAAAACTTGTAGCGACTACTCCTCTGAAAGTACTTGACGAATTTTTATGAAACTTCACAGGAATGTTGCTCTTGATGTCTAATTGATCCCAGAATTTTAGGTCGGCCAGAAATTCAAGATGGCCGCCATGGCTAAAAACAGATTTTTAAAAAAAAAATTGTAGCGACTACTTCTTGAAAACTTTAATTGATATTGATATGGGACTTTTTTTAAAATAATCAGCCTGACATTATGTTGATCCTTGTCGAAAATTATTTTGATTCGATATGAAACATGGGCGCTAGTGGCCATCTTTGTTTACCTAGAGTTATATAGTAAAAACTTCAACTTGTAGCGACTACTCCTCTGAAACTACTTGACAGATTTTTATGAAACTTCACAGGAATGCTGATCTAGCTATCAGAATCTATCAGTAGAGCTTCAAGGTCATTGACCTCTTGTTTTGATATATAACTGTTACACAACATTTTTTGAAATGTATATTGTATATACTGGTGTTGTTCCAATTAATCGATTTTGATCGATCATCAATCAGTTATGCCTTTGATCTGATTAATTGTTTACAATTTTTTATGATCGACTTTACTCGTCTGTTGAAAATTATGGCTCATTTCATTCTCTTGTACTAAAATATGCAAGAAAATAAAACAAGTTATAATTTTGCAACAAGTAATCACAATAGTGGGTATCACAACTTATATTTAGCTCGACTGATCAGAGATCAGCAGAGCTTATGCCGCTGTCCGTCCGTCCGTCCGTAAACTTTTATTTGTAGCGACTACTCCTCTGAAACTACTGAATGGATATTCATGAAATTTTACAGAAATGTTGCCCATGAAGTGGAGTTGATCCTAGCAAAAATTCATGTTGATGTGAAATCCAAGATGGCCGCCAAAGCTAAAAATAGTTTTTTAAAATACAAGTTTGTAGCGACTACTTCTTGAAAACTCTAAGTGATATTGATATGGGACTTTTTCTAAATGATTAGCATGACATGATGTTGGTCCTTGTCAAAATTCGTTTTGATTCGACTTTAAACATGGCTGCCAGCGGCCATCTTTGTTTACATAGAGTTATATAATGAAAACTTGTAGCGACTACTCCTCTAAAACTACTTGACGGATTTTCATGAAACTTCACACGAATGTTGCTCTTGATGTCTAATTGATCCTAGCAAAACTTCAGCTCAGCCAGAAATTCAAGATGGCCACCACAGCTAAAAATAGATTTTCAAAAAACAAGTTTATAGCGACTACTTCTTGAAAACTATAAGTGATATTGATATGGGACTTTTTCTAAAATGGTCAGCATGACATGATGTTGGTCCTTGTCGAAAATAGTTTTGATTCGATGTTAAACATGGCTGTCAGCGGCCATCTTTGTTTACATAGAGTTATGTAGTAAAAACTTGTAGCGACTACTTCTCTGTAACTACTGGACGGATTTTGATGAAACTTCACACAAATGTTGCTCTTGATGTCTTATTGATCCTAGCAAAATTTCAGCTCAGCCGGAAATTCAAGATGGCTGCCACGGCTAAAAATAGATTTTCAAAAAACAAGTTTATAGCGACTACTTCTTGAAAACTATAAGTGATATTGATATGGGACTTTTTCTAAAATGATCAGCATGACATGATGTTGGTCCTTGTCGAAAATTGTTTTGATTCGATGTTAAACATGGCTGTATTCGATGTTAAACATGGCTGTCAGCGGCCATCTTTGTTTACATAGAGTTATGTAGTAAAAACATGTAGCGACTACTTCTCTGTAACTACTGGACGGATTTTAATGAAACTTCACAGAAATGTTGCTCCTGATGTCTTATTGATCCTAGCAAAATTTCAGGTGGGCCGGAAATGCAAGATGGCCGCCATGGCTAAAAATAGATTTTCAAAATACAAGTTTGTAGTGACTACTTCTTGAAAACTATAAGTGATATTGATATGGGACTTTTTCTAAAATGATCAGCATGATATGATGTTGGTCCTTGTCAAAAATCTGATTTGATGTTAAACATGGCCACCAGCGGCCATCTTTGTTTACTTAGAGTTATATAATAAAAAATTGTAGCGACTACTCCTCTGAAACTACTTGACGGATTTTCATGAAACTTCACAGGAATGCTGATCTACATGTACCTATCAAAAAAACTATCAGTAGTGCTTCAAGGTCATTGACCTCTTGTTTAAAATATATGTTGGTCAGTTTCATTCAGTTCCTTTATTACCAGAACATAATTGAAATGTGATTCTTTTCTTCATTACAATCTGAAAAAGGCTTACACTTTTATAGCAGCCATGTTTAATCTATTAATGATCGATCATCGGTCGGTTAATATTCTGATGATCGATCATGAATTTTCAGCCGATTCCCAACACTAGTATATACACAACTTACTATGCATTTTATTCCATTGCAATGCATACATTTTTATTTATCGTTTGGGACACATGTTTGCGCCAAAGGTTTTCAATCTTGACAATGCTTACTTATGGAACCGGAATACATGAGTTTTTCTCATGTTTTCTTAGTTTTGCTCCAAACTTGATAACCACATTAGTTTCCCATGATGCCAGAGGCAGAACCTTGGATATAGTTTTGACCTCCGTCCATACTTCTATCCATCTGTCAATTCCATTTTTTAGTCCGCTCCATATCTCTTGTATGCATTCAGGGATTACAAAATAATGGCACATTTACTCATAACTCTTGCTCACATCGAGAGATTTCAGAATAACTTTTTAATACTCATCTCATCAAGGCATTGTGGAGAATCCAATACTCGATCATGTCAGTAGCTTCAAGGTCACGGTCACTCTGAAGATATTTTATCTTTTATATGCATATAATGAGGCCACTTAAATGTAGGTGCATTGAGGAATTTAAAAATAACATACATAAATTTAAATAAATTGGCATAAATATGGTGCTTTCCATCCATTCGTATGAACGTCCATCCGTCCGTCCCTCCGTCTGTCTGTCTATAAGGACGATTTCTTGACTGCTCCATACCTGCATATAGAAGTTCCATGCTTTGATATGGTGTGAAGGCAGGTGTGAATAGTTTGTTTGGTGTTTAACATTACTTTTCAGCACATTTCAGGCTACGTATGACAGTCGATTTTTATGCCCCCGAAAAAAAATTGGGGGCATATAGTAATCGCACCGTCTGTCCGTCCGTCCGTCCGGATTCTGTCCGTCATTCCGCAGTTCGTGTCTGGACCGTAACTTCACAACCCCTGCAGGGATTTTTTAATAACTTGGCACAAGTGATCACCATAACAAGACGATGTGTCGCGCGCAAAACCCAGGTCCGTACCTCAAAGGTCAAGGTCACACTTTGTAGTTCATAGGTCAAAAACTGGTACGCAATTTCGTGTCCGGACCGTAAGTCACAACCCCTGCAGGGTTTTATAAATAACTTGGCACAAGTGATCACCATAACAAGATGATGTGTCACGCGCAAAACCCAGGTTCGTACCTCAAAGGTCAAGGTCACACTTGCAATTCATAGGTCAAAAACAGGTACGCAATTTCGTGTCCGGACCGTAACGTCACAACCCCTGCAGGGATTTTTAAATAACTTGGCACAAGTGATCACCATATCAAGACGATGTGTTGCGCACAAAACCCAGGTCTTCAAGGTCAAGGTCATACTTGGAGGTCAAAAGTCAAATTGTGTCTGGTCAATAACTCTGGCATTCATGGACGGATTTTCAAATAACTTGGCACAAGTGCTCACCACAACAAAACGATGTGTCACGCACAAAATCCAGGTCTGTGGCCCCAAGGTCAAGGTCACATTTAGAGGTCTAAGGTCAAATCGTGTTCGGTCAATAACTTTTGCATGCCTGGAGGGATTTTCAAATAACTTGGCACAAGTGCTCACCACAACCAAACGAGATGTCGTGCACAAAGTCCAGGTCCATGGCTCCAAGGTCAAGGTCATACTTAGAGGTCAAAGGACACTTTGGGGGCATTTATCACTTACAGTGATATTTCTTGTTTGTGGTGGAAGATCACCCACTTATACCAGTACTGTATACCCCACACTTACAAGTTGAGCTGCCTGTGAGATTCGAACCAGCAGCGATGAGAGGCGAAAAGTTTTGCAGCGCAATGTCTGTTAACCCCTCGAGGTTTGAATAGAACAACGGTTTTCTTTTGAAAGTCTTGATATATTGCTTCAATTATTTTATGATGGTAGCAATGTTAAATACGTCCAAATTGGAAACAAGGATATTTGGAAACAAGGATGTTTAATTCACTCCAGTAGTTATTCATCAGCATTGACATCCCTCTCCTGACAAAGCTGTCCCAAAGCATTCTACAAATAAGGCTCAGTTGGTTTCTGCTTCATAAATCTTACATGCATGAAGACATTGTGACATTAAGACACTGTGGCATCCCACATCCATGGCTGAATCTAATAAATCATTTAGAATTAGAATTTTGTGTTTCTGGGTTTCAAGAAGCTCATCACTCCGTGTCCAGTAAAACCTCAGTGTGTTTGGTCTGAGAATGTAAAAAATTCAGGCGTTGTATTTGCGAGGGGGTTGGTGCGGAATGGGGTGTCCCCTATACCGAATTGATTTTTTTTTTAATTTGCGTTCTTGACTTGGTGGGCTCTGAAGTATATGTGAACTGTCTTAAACTCAATTATTATATCACGGAAATGTATGTTTTTATGAGTATTATTGTGTTCATTCCAATCCTTATACAAGTGACTTACCGTATTTTACCTTGTATAGTACGCAGTTTCTAGCTCTACTGGCCAAAAGGCCAGCAGAGCTTATGGGATGTCCGTCGTCCGTCTGTCGTTAACTTTTTTCTCGTTAAGACGATAGGGCCTTCATTTTTCATCTGATCTTTACCAAACTTTACCAGATTGTTAATGTCAATGAAAGCTCGGACAAGTTCGAAAACCAGCCAAATCTGACCAGTAACAGCAGAGTTGTGGCCCTTGATTTTGTTAAAAATGCTATATTTTGCCTCGTTAAGACAATAGGGCTTTCATTTTTGTCTCGCTTTTCCGCCGCTGGCGGCGGCGTCAACATTCAAGTTTTGCGTTTAGGTCATTTTCTCACAAACTGTATGCACTAGACCTTTCAAACTGTGCTTATAGTTGTATCATGGGTGGTACATCGCAATGTGACAAAGCAAATGTGGAAGTGACCTTGACCCTCCAAGCAAAGGGCAGATAACTTACTATTTTTAAGGTTCAACTTTTCCGTTTAGGTCACTTTTTCACAAGCTGTATTCACTAGACCTTTCAAATTTTGCTTATAGTTGTATCTTGGGTGGTACATGGCAAAGTGACAAAGCAAATGTGGAAGTGACCTTGACCCTCCAAGCAAAGGGCAGATAACTTAATAATTTTTAGGTTCAACTTTTGCGTTTAGGTCACTTTTTCACAAACTGTATGCACTAGACCTTAAAAACTTTACTTATAGTTGTATGAGGTCTTCCTACACCAATGGAAACTGGAAAGTCACCAAGTGACCTTCACGGTTGGTGCAACTATAAAATCCATTTCATTTCAATTATTTGACCTTAAAAATAGTTGACACCAGATGCCATGTTCATGAAACTTTGTAGGAATGAACCAATTAAGGTTGATCATATGCCTCCTGATTTTCAGATCATTAGCTCAATTATATCTATTTTACCCCCATGTGGTTCCCGGGCAAGAATAGGGCCACAGCTTATCCAGACGGAGAGGTAAAATTCCCTCCGAATTCAATTTATTTGTCATTTTTGCCATGTTCATTAAACGTCTTCATCATCGTCCCTGTACTGTTTCAGGTGCTACTTTAGTGGTGACAGAAAACAAAGAATATAAGAATCCATCATGAGTATCCATGTGAGATAGAAAAATCTCAAACGAGGGGTTAGAATTGCAAACCAGGGACGAGGCTCTGCCGAGTGCCTGGTCGCAATTCTGATCCCTATCTCACATGGATCACTCATGATGGATTATTTTTCTCCCATTATGTGTTTATTACCGGCATAAAATCAATGACTTGCGGATTTAACGCCAGAGTAAGGCGACGTCGACGTAACGTCATGACGTCGTAAGTCACATGTCATGTAAGATAGAGTTATTTCACATGAGAAAAATGCCTATCTCACATTAGCAGAAATGGGAGAAAAGGTGCTCTCTAGACCCATTCTGCATTTTATATCGATGTAAATTGAGGCTTGGCCTGGCATGTTCATTTCTGTTGTGCCATATATATCATTTTTGTGTTGGTGTGCCTTAAAATCCGATTAAACTCGATCCTTTCTTTTTTGTCTACCAATATTACTTACAGTATTCTATACCTGTTGTTTGACGTGCCGTAAAGCACCATTCATTCATTCATTCATTCATTCTATACCTGTTGTAAGCTATACTTCTTGATTGACTTCCTGGGTAGAACCAGTACTAAGCAATGCAGATAAAGTGTCTTGCTGAGGGACACAACGCATATGGTTATGGCGGGGATCAAACCCACGATGTTTGGATCATGGGTCCAACGCTCTACCACTAGACCACAGCACACACAGTCAGTTCTGATTATCACTCAAGAAGGTTTATGAGCTTTTTACATCAATGATTAATGCAGAAGCTCACTTTCAGAGTACCTTGCCCAAATATGGACCTGAGGGTATGCGTGTGAATAACCCTTGATGTGACCCCGCCTCAAACCCAGGACATGAAGATCAAGTGGCAAGAATGCCGACTGCTCAGTCACCGTACCTCTTGATCACAGTGAACTTTACTTGACCTTGCAAATGGTTTCTGCACATTATTTCAGGTTTAAGTTGAGTTTGTTCGAAATTGTTTACGTTCATTATTTCATGTTTCAATTGTTTGTTTTTTTACTTTACTTTACTTTATTTAAACTGCTTAATTTCACAAATCAGTGAACAGATGAAGCAAATTACAGCAATAACATACATGTATAAATACATACCACAATGACGGAACTATTAGGAAACGACTATTTACATATTAAACTTATTAATGATAGTTGAGTCAAGAAAATTACATTCACTTTAACGAAACTCGGTAAAAAAGGTTTTGGACCAGGGTATATAAAGTCATATAAAAATAAAACTAGTGGACAAAATTTAAGTATTTTTTTTAGTATCCAAGGTATACCCGGTTATTTTTGTACCAGAAACATTACATTCCAAACAAGATTTGATTTTTTAAAAATGACGAACACACAAAGGGTCTGTAAAAAATGTTGGAAAGTCCATAAAAAGTAACAGTTACGGACACATTCGAGTAACCAATAAAAAGATTATTATTTTTTTGACAAACTTTCATTGTAAACGATAATTATTGTTGATTGTTGATCTATTGTGAATTATCAACTGAGATAATAAGGGTTATGGTCGAATGTCATGGTTCAGCGATCATTGTACGAGTTCGAACACTGCCATGGTCCAAAACTTCTTTTACAGAGTATATATCAACTTTTACATTTATTCGACTTTTAACAGTTCAGATACTTATTTTACGGATAGTCATCTGTTTTGTATCATAATTTATATAAATTAACAGTTTTATTAAGTCTGTTTTTTATGTACTTAGATATTTATATATAGACATTTAGCTATATATAACTGTTAGAATGTCAGTTTATCCAATGGAGGTTTTGCAGATCTGATGTGTAATGACTGGGTTGGTAGGTTACAGTTGAAGGTCACACTCAGTCACTGAAGCTTGACCTTGAAAATGTTGGGTGGGGTGTGCACTTTAGCACCATCATTTTTCAGTTGATCTTCACCAAACCTTGTCAGTCTTCATATCAATGAAATTAAGTTCAGACAGGTTTGAAAATCACCCATATAGAATATTAAACAAAAGAGAATACCTTGATTTAATGAAAAATGGTATAGTCTGCCTTGTTTACCATGTTAACAGTATATAGCACCTTTGTTCTGGAAATGATCTTTACTAAATTTTGTCGGGTTCTTGAAATTAATGAAAGCAAATCTGGGACAAATTCAAAATCTGCAAATATCTGATGTAAAACAACAGATTTATTGCCCTTAATTATTACAATGAAAATTCCTATATTCTGCCTTGTTAACTGCAGCTCCTTTATCATTTATTTATATATAAAAAAACTATATATCCAACGAGAAATAGTGGAGTTATGGCCCTTGATTGTTTTAAACAAGTGTTATACTCTGCCTTTATAACACTCTAGCACCTTGGACATTCATCTAGTCTTTATCAAATTTGTTCTGTTCAACATAATGCTATCAACGTCCAACATACGGTATTTCCCCTAATAGTAGCGCTAGTAGTACTATGCAAAATGACCAGGGGGCGCTCTTATAAAAGAGGGCGGTACTATCAAGGGAGGCGCTGTTAATAGGGAAATATGATAATTCATAATTTATTATAGTCTATAGCTCATAACTTATTTTATATGGGACAGCATTTATGGAGAAAACATTTCTACAAGTTAGTTTTATTGCTGAATAGATTCATTGGAGAATGAGAAATTGATGTTTTTTTCAATCCATTTACTGATTTTGTACTTATACATATATATCTTGCAAATTATAACATGCTTTCAAATTGCTCTTGTTTTTTATCACAAAAGTATTGATTCACCATACCAGTTCAATAGACACAAAAGTGAACAGATATTTCTTATAAAATATTCAGAAATCCCTAATTTGAAAATTGATATAACAGCATGTTTCAAACTAATGGTTAATTAGAAAAAAAAATGCATAGGGGCTTGTTGTAATTATTTCTTGCTATGTCGGCTAGATAAAACTATAGGATTTCATGCAGTTTTCAGAACATTTGAATTATACTTTTAATTTTGCCTGAGCGAGAAAAATCTCTAAAACAGGGACAAACTACATGTGATGTGTCTTTTTTGTTCATTTGGGTATTTATATGTACATGAAAAGAAAAACAAAGAAAATCACTGCAAATTGATTTAAAATAAATATACAGATGTAAAATGTATAAAGTGTATGCTTATTTTTCATTTGCCTTGAATTTCTTTGCTTTAAGACATTTTGTCAATATGCCATTTATGGTAAAAAGGCGCGATGATGTCATCGTTCAAAGATGGCCTCCTCCATTTATGTTTCTTTGCAAATGTTTAATAGGTCATATTTCCTTTATTTTTCATGGTATTTTGATCATTTTCTCAGCTTTTTTCAAGTTTTTCAGAGCCCTTCAAAATAAACCTTGTTTGAAAATAGTGCATCGACCCCTTTAATATTGTAAAATATATATTGCAAAATGTTTGATTTGTAAAGTAATTCCTTTTTCTGCCCTAATATACAAATTTGTAATACAATTTCGATCATTATTAATATATACCTAAATTCTAAATTATATATCTGGAAAAAAAAACATGCATAAAGGTGGGGGTATCAATTCACTGAATTTGATTATTATTCTATTCAGCTTTCTAAGCTAAAATAAACTACCCATAAAAAAGACCCTTTTCTGTTATTACTGGAATCTGCACCGATATAAAGATCCGCTGGAATAATAATCGCTGGAAGATATTACAATTACATTACACAGCCTGAGCTTATTTACATTGGAAATCAATGGATGACCTTCAGAAAATCATTAACAAAGACGTTTTACGACTATTGGAAATGAGAATAAAACTTTCTGTGTTTGGTAATTAGATATAAAAAGACGGGATCAAATTGTTACTTGGAAGCTGGATTCAATTTGTTGACAGTAGGCGAAAACTGTCATAGGCCAATCTTGTCTGGCAAAAATAAAGACAAATGATATTGTGTTTCCAAAAAACTGTTATCTCGGACTTAAAAAGTTATTTATACTTTATATTCTGTACAGAAACAGAGATACCTCTGTATAATCTGTACTGAAGCAGATATACCTGTGTATAATCTGTACAGAAACAGATATATCTTTGTATAATCTGTGCAGAAACATACACCTTTGTATAACATGTACAGAAGCAGATATAACTTTGTATAATATGTACAGAAGCAGATATACCTTTGTACAATCTGTACAAACAGATATACCTTTGTATAATCTGTACAGAAACAGATATACCTTGGTATAATATGTACAGAAGCAGATATACCTTTGTATAATCTGTACAAACAGATATACCTTTGTATAATCTGTACAGAAACAGATATACCTTTGTATAATCTGTACAGAAACAGATATACCTTTGTATAATATGTACAGAAGCAGATATACCTTTGTCTAATCTGTACAGAAACAGATATACCTTTGTATAATATGTACAGAAGCAGATATACCTTTGTATAATCTGTACAGAAACATATATATATTTGTATAATCTGTGCAGAAACAGATACACCTTTGTATAACATGTACAGAAGCAGATATACCTTTGTATAATATGTACAGAAGCAGATATACCTTTGTATAATCTGTACAGAAGCAGATATACCTTTGTATAATCTGTACAAACAGATATACCTTTGTATAATATGTACAGAAGCAGATATACCTTTGTATAATCTGTACAGAAGCAGATATACCTTTGTATAATATGTACAGAAGCAGATATACCTTTGTATAATCTGTACAAACAAATATACCTTTGTATAATCTGTACAGAAACATATATACCTTTGTATAATCTGTACAGAAACAGATATGCCTTTGTATAATATGTACAGAAGCAGATATACCTTTGTATAATCAGTACAGAAGCAAATATACCTTTTTATAATCTGTACACACAGATATACCTTTGTATAATATGTACAGAAGCAGATATACCTTTTTGTTTTCTAGACTGAAACAGTTATACCTTTGTGTAAGCTGTACGAAACAGATATACCTTTGTATAATATGTACAGAAGCAGTTATACCTTTTTGTTTTCTAGACTGAAACAGTTATACCTTTGTGTAAGCTGTACGAAACAGATATACCTTTGTATAATATGTACAGAAGCAGATATACCTTTGTATAATCTGTACTTAAACAGATATACCTTTTTGTTTTCTAGACTGAAACAGTTATACCTTTGTGTAAGCTGTACGAAACAGATATACCTTTGTATAATCAGTACAGAAGCAAATATACCTTTGTATAATCTGTACACACAGATATACCTTTGTATAATATGTACATAAACAGATATACATTTTTTTTTCTTCTGTATATACTTGTGTATAATCTGTAGAGGCATACATGTATATACCTTTGTATAATCTGTAGCGAGGCATACATGTATATACCTTTGTATAATCTGTACAGATTCATACATGTATATACCTTAGTATAATCAGTAGAGAGGCATACATGTATATACCTTTGTATAATCTGTAGAGAGGCAAACATGTATATACCTTTGTATAATTTGTACAGAGGCATACATGTATATAACTTTGTATAATCTGTAGAGAGGCATACATGTATATACCTTTGTATAATCTGTAGAGAGGCATACATGCATATACCTTTGTATAATCTGTAGAGAGGCATACATGTATATACCTTTGTATAATCTGTACAGAGGCATACATGTATATACCATTGTATAATCTGTAGAGAGGCATACTTGTATAATCTGTACAGAGGCATACATGTATATACCTTAGTATAATCAGTAGAGAGGCATACATGTATATACCTTTGTATAATCTGTACAGAGGCATACATGTATATACCTTTGTATAATCTGTACAGAGGCGTACATGTATATACCTTTGTATAATTTATATACCTTTGTATAATTTGTACAGAGGCATACATGTATATACCTTTGTATATGCCTTTGTATAATCTGTAGAGAGGCATACATGTATATACCTTTGTATAATCTGTACACTACAGAGGTATACATGTATATACCTTTGTATAACCTGTACAGAAACAGATTTGTATAATCAGGATATCAGCATTTTTACCTTATGTGTATAATCTGGACAGCCAAAGCATATGGCGGTGTTTAATTATTGAAAATAACACACAACTCAATATATTCTTTAACAATTAATGCATTTTTTGTATTAATTTAATAAGAGACCACAAACTGCTTTTTTTAAAAAATGAAAAAATAGAGAAAAAAAGGTGTTCATTGCTATATGTCTGTGAATGTATGGCACCCTAAATAATTCTAGGCATACATACTGCTTCTGGTAAAACAAGCAAGGCCTTGTAGCAGAGCTTTATGGATATTTGTATTTGTGTGTTCATTGCAGTTTGATTGACACTTCCTTATTTTTGTATATGATTAATGCCAACATTGATCATAGTTGCCATGTACTACATTCCATGTTACTGGTAATTAACTTATTCCTACAGACAGTTGTGGGCAGTTCTTATTGCATGTTATCTTGTTCTTCAAATTATTCCACTTGAAATGTCTTTAGAACTGCGCCTGCTTTGGATTGTGTGGTAGTTAAGGTATAGTAAAAGGTCAAACTGGAGCTATAGTGAAACACTGTGTTAAGTGGTAACATAATTAATAGGTCAAACTGGAGCTATAGTGAAACACTGTGTTAAGTGGTAACATAGTTAATAGGTCAAACTGGAGCTATAGTGTAACACTGCATTAAGTGGTAACATAGTTAATAGGTCAAACTGGAGCTATAGTGTAACACTGCGTAAAGTGGTAACATAGTCAATAGGTCAAACTGGAGCTATAGTGAAACACTGCGTTAAGTGGTAACATAATTAATAGGTCAGACTGGAGCTATAGTGAAACACTGTATTAAGTGATAACATAGTTATAGTTAATAGGTCAAACTGGAGCTATAGTGAAACACTGTGTTTAAGTGGTAACATAGTTAATAGGTCAAACTGGAGCTATAGTGAAACACTGTGTTAAGTGGTAACATAGTTAATACGTCCAACTGGAGCTATAGTGAAACACTGCGTTAAGTGGTAACATAATTAATAGGTCAAACTGGAGCTATAGTGAAATACTGCGTTAAGTGGTAACATAGTTAATAGGTCAAACTGGAGCTATAGTGTAACACTGCGTTAAGTGGTAACATAGTTAATAGGTCAAACTGGAGCTATAGTGAAACACTGCATTTTTAAGTGGTAACATAATTAATAGGTCAAACTGGAGCTATAGCGAAACACTGTATTAAGTGATAACATAGTTAATAGGTCAAACTGGAGCTATAGTGAAACACTGTGTTAAGTGGTAACAGAGTTAATAGGTCAAACTGGAGCTATAGTGAAACACTGCGTTAAGTGGTAACATAGTTAAAAGGTCAAACTGGAGCTATAGTGAAACAATGCGTTAAGTGGTAACATAGTTAATAGGTCAAACTGGAGCTATAGTGTAACACTGCGTTAAGTGGTAACATAGTTAATAGGTCAAACTGGAGCTATAGTGTAACACTGCATTAAGTGGTAACAGAGTTAATAGGTCAAACTGGAGCTATAGTGAAACACTGCATTAAGTGGTAACAGAGTTAATAGGTCAAACTGGAGCTATAGTGAAACACTGCGTTAAGTGGTAACAGAGTTAATAGGTCAAACTTGAGCTATAGTGAAACACTGTGTTAGGTGGTAACATAGTTAATAGGTCAATTTGGAGCTATAGTGAAACACTGCATTAAGTGATAACATAGTTAATAGGTCAAACTGGAGCTAGAGTGAAACGCAGCATTAAGTGGTGACATAGTTAATTGGTCAAACTGGAGCTAGAGTGAAACACTGCATTAAGTGGTGACATAGTTAATAGGTCAAACTGGAGCTAGAGTGAAACACAGCATTTAGTGGTGACATAGTTAATTGGTCAAACTGGAGCTAGAATGAAACACTGCATTAAGTGGTGACATAGTTAATTGGTCAAACTGGAGCTAGAGTGAAAATCTGGGTTGAGTGGTAACATAGGTAATAGGTCAAACCAGAGCTAGAGTGAAACACTGGGTTGAGTAGTAACACAGGTAATAGGTCATTGAATTTAATTTTGATTGGTAATTGCCCATCAAAATGTTAGGTTATTTCCAGCTGCTCCAGAGAGACGGGAATGATACATAGGAATCCAAGAACCTTGCCCTACCCTTATTATCAAATACATTCCTATGGTTCTTTATCATGCTCAGAGGATAGACTCCCATGAGGCTTTAAACTCAATTCTCCATCTATATATGGACTTCGGTTTAAACAAGGCTTACAAACATAATTGATCTTTTAGATTACTGAGACCTCGATCTGTTTCCTCCGGCCAGTGTTAAAGTAGATTATGCTGTAGTACACCGACAATTGCTTTCTTAATATTGGCTAGCCGATCTTCTGCGGAATCTTAATTAAGATGGAAATGACATGAAATGTCCAAGTATTTCATTACTATAAGGGTATTTAAATGTAGATATAGCATTACAGTATGTTTTCTGACATTTACTTTATATGTATTTGTATTTATAGCAAACTACAGTTTATTTAAATTCTGTCTATTTTTGTCTTTTCTTTTAAAGTTTGTCGTCGACTATAAGGTGAATCAAGCCGAGTAGTCTGGTTTTCCAAACCAAACTATTTCATTAACAGTAATTCAATCGGACGGACCATGGGGCCGAGTTTAGGGCATTATTGTGCTCGTGGCATATGAAACTGAAACACATTATGAACGTTTTGTTTTATTTATATTTGGTTTGACACCCATATTGTTACAGATCTGCTCCAGTCCCTTTAATGTGGGTAAGATGCAGGAAGTGATACAGTACAAACAATCCAATTTATTTCATTTGTTAAATCAATAAATCAGCAGTGGCATGTGATTTGGAATGCATGTTTTAATGTTCAGAAAGTATTTGTTTGTTTGGTGTTGAATGTCATTAGTGAGCACGTTTTAGGGTGTGTATACTGATTGTCGACTTGTTGTGGTGGAGGCCAACCACCCACTTAGTCCTGGGTAGAAAAAGTACTGTACTGTATACCTCCTGCAATCTGTAAGAATGGACACTGTCTCAGTAACAAGATTTGATTTTTAAAAAAATATCACGAACACAGAAAGGGTCTGTAAAAAATGTTGCAAAGTCCATAAAAAGTAACAGTTACAGACATACTTTATCCTAGTGGGTTTGAACATGCAGCGGTTTGAGGCGGGCTTCAAACACAGCATCTTTACCCTCTCTACCTTGGAGGTACAACGTATACCAACACCATATTGCTATATAAAATGACATATTACTCGATACAAATAATCCAGTTTTATTCAGTTTTTAAAATGAATAACACCGTTAATTTTCATAATTTTATTTATTTTTGTAAGCTCTTGAATACATTAGCATAGTAGGTAAGTCCCATGAGCCCTCTGGCTTATTTTTTTCTTAGCACCACCTCTTGCACCAAATGACAAAAGTTGGAGCCAAATTGACAAGAATGTTCCTTCCAAACATTTGTCAGATTGACCTACTTTTTGCACTTTGTTAATTTACATTCAAGTTTTGAATCCCGCTGGGAGCTGGACTTCTCAAGGAATTGAATTGAATGTTGTTTAACGGCTCATCAACACAATACAGGTTTTTTAGAGCCGCCCCAGAGAGAGGGGAAGGATACATAGGAATCCGGGAACATGCCCTACTCTTATTATCGAATAGATTCCTATGGTTCTTTAACGTGCTCGGAGGATAGACCGATACACGGGACCGCCCGGTTCACGTCCACATCCGACGGACGAGGCTAAGGAAAAGTGTCTTGCCCAAGAACACACTGACGAAACTCAGTGGCACCACGGAGGATTGAACCCGGACTTCGAAAGTGTTGATTCTTACGGATGGCGGCAGGTATACAGTACTGGTTCTATATGTAACCCAGGAGAAATAGACTGCCTCTACCACAAAAAAAATGGGCAAATAATTATGTGCTAAAAATGACGTCAAACACTATTCAAACAAACAAACATTTAATTTTACATTTAATTTTGTGATCAAGACCATTACTCAGATATCTAAAGTCAAACAACTTTCAACCTTCATATACTCATCTACATGACAACAGTATGTTCTTACCAAAATTTGTCAGTATAACCTTTACCTACATTTCTCATTTCATAAATTTGCATTCAATTTTTAATACCATCAGTATTATAATTCTTACCATCAGAATGCCAGCGTAAATGGCCTTGACCTACTTTATACATTTAGTTCCTTCTCACAC
Organism: Cyrtodaria siliqua; assembly: GCA_037043455.1. Classification (NCBI taxonomy): domain Eukaryota; kingdom Metazoa; phylum Mollusca; class Bivalvia; order Adapedonta; family Hiatellidae; genus Cyrtodaria; species Cyrtodaria siliqua. The sequence continues at coordinate 143,925 of JAWPHD010005437.1, read as the reverse complement.
AACAAATGCCAAGCAGCTTTCTTTAAATATACAGCATTATGTTAAAACCATAAGTAGGTCAATGGGATAGGAAGGTACTGTATCAATTTCAACACACATCAATTGAAAAGCAAAGGTCAGTCAATCTAGGGTGCTAAAAAAATACATTTTCATTATAATTTATTTTTGAATGATAACAAGCAATACTTCTCAAACTTTGCACAAGCATTACTCCTGATTGATAAGTTCATTCCTGTTGGTGCCATATAACCTTTTTGTGTTGATGCGCCGTAAAACCCAATTCAAGTAGAGGAACCCTATTAATTGTGACACAGTCAAGTGATGGCGGTTGACATCGACAAGCAATACATTGAATAAATCTTTGCTCAAGCCGTCTGCGTCAAAAAACACTGGAGATAAGAAGCAAGTTCCATAACTGTAGCTCTAAATGTCTAATCTAAATATTATAAATTTGTTATTTTAAAATATTTCCTCAAATAGTCGAGCATGATGTTCTCCGACAGCTCTTGTTTTGCCATCTTTATTAAAACGTACTTCTTTATGACTTTAGTTTTGTTTAGGTGCCACTTGAATGGTGGCAGTTAACAATGATCGTGCTCCAGTGAATATTGAGTGTCTACAACAGATTTTGCAACAACTTAGCAGGTGAGAAAATTCCAAACACTTTCTTCATCTATTTATGTAAATGGAGGGTCACCAGGGTCTGAAATGATTAATCCTGCACGTGCCATTGGACCTTTTTTTTTGGTTTTGCCGTAAGAAGGTATTTCGTTTGTCGTCCATCTGTCGTTGCTTGTCAATAATTTCACAACTCTTTTTTTGTAATCAAGGAAAAATTTGTAGTTTCCTTGAGTGGCATCCTCTTAAATATATATGTGTTTTTTTGCCCTTTTCGTTCAAAAAATGATGCTTTTTATCAAATTAAATGTCTCATGCTTAATCCTTAGGTAAACGTCTATCATGTTTTGTTTTATTTTTTCGGGTTGTTCAATTTTCTCAAATAATTCATGGAAGTGCTTACATCAGCATATTGAGGGGTCAGCACAAGACTACGTATCTCCTTCTTTATTTATATGTAGTTACGATAGTTTTGTGCACGACCCTCGATATTATGTCATCTGGATTGCAGAATATCTGTCCAGACCAGTTCCTGGCATTGTTACAGCATTATGTCCTATTTGCTATATTATTTGGTTTTCAACAGATCGTTAGATGTGCATTTCTCAGCTATAATTATTTTAATCAGATGAGTAATTTCATATTCTCTGGGTCTGTTCTCCGCTACTATTAAGAGCGACTCTTATTAGGGGAAATAGGACATAAGGCTATTTTGAGTCTCTAAACAATTAGGCAAAAAAAAATACCTGTGTTTCCGGTGGCCCGACCGACCCTATTTTTAAGGGGCCGACCCTAAAACTTTTTATCATTGTAATAAAATGTTTACCTACCATATTTATATTTGTTAATGATTTTAAAAAAGTATTAAAAAATAAAATAAAAATATATATATATATGTATATTTGTTCTAAATAATGATTTATCACAATATATCGAGGTAAACTGACACCACAGAGAAACTTTCAGTTGTATCATCAACTTGTATGGGGTTTATGAGATAAATACATGTAAAATCTCACAATAGCTTGCTCCAACCTACCCTATTAATTTAGAACATGCAATAGGAAACACACCTGATTTTAAAAAAGTATTAAAAAACAAATATATATATATATGTATATTTGTTCTAAATAATGATTTATCACAATATATCGAGGTAAACTGACACCACAGAGAAACTTTCAGTTGTATCATCAACTTGTATGGGGTTTATGAGATAAATACATGTAAAACCTCACAATAGCTTGCTCAAAAAAAAAAAAAAGGAAAAAAAAAATGCCTACCAACCTACCCTATTTTTTTAGAACATGAAATAGGAAACACACCTGTTGCATTTTTTGGCCTTATTAAAATGCTTTATCTTAATATAGTAAGGCAGTTTGTACTTAAACTTAATGCTCTCATTTAGATAGATAACAGTCCGATAGAACATCTACATGAAGATAGCACAGACCTTATATCAAAACATTTGTGAGTTTCTTTATTCTGATAGTTTATAATTTGGGTAAATACCTTATTTCTATAATAGTAGGGCGGGGCGCTATGCAAAATGTCACGGGGCCGCTCTTATAAAATGTCACCATTTTTTTTATTATTGAATTTTGAGTTTTTGGGAGGGCTTTTTGGATACAAAATATCAAAAATATATTGAATCAGTGAATTTTACAGAATCTTGCCAGGTAAGTTTTGTAAAACAAGATACTTAGTGAGTGCAGTTGTAATGTCAAAAGCTCCACCGGATAAGGACATAATTATTTGTGAACTTAATAAAACATTATCCATGCAAACCAATAACTTGTACAGCATTAGTACAATTTTCACTATATATATTGTATGTTCAATATACTGCTGTTAATCGAATGACACGTGACTACATAAGCCCTTCCCTTTTAAGTCCTTCCCTTTCGGAAAAAAAGACTAAAACAACACATAACACCTCAAATGTTATCCCTTCAAAGTTTGATTACTGATGGAATACACATTTGGCTCAAGATGTTGAGCAAAACTTGGGATATAACATTTTGCAACCTCTTCAAAGAGGAACTTCAACATTTATGAATTCCTTGTTACAAATTAAGTGTACTGTGATTAAAAACTCTACATAATCACTGTTTTGTCCTTTATCTAACCTATCTACAAAACATCTTGCGATTTCTTTGGAATATTACTTGGAATTAAGTGTGCAGTATATACATTACATAAAGAAATTCTCGAGTTGCATTTCTTTTTTTCTTTTGTATATGTATAGGCAACAAGGAATTACATAAACTGAGGGGATGAAAATTCTTTCCTATTTTATTTCAAGTTAATTGCTAATTGATTCTAATTTTCTTTGTTGTTTGCTTGAACAAATGCATTGCTGTATCAAAAGGTTTAATTCAAACTTAGTGAGTGAATTATCTGGCATACACCTTGCACCTGCAAGTCAGTAAGTAATTCCCTTTGCCTTGAGTGGGAGTGTTGCTTAATTAATTATCAAAGCTCTGGAATGATGACAACTTGGAAAGCCTTCAAAGTCAGAAATCTTAGTTGTGCTAAATTGTGTTCACACTGTTCTATATGCTAGAATGTTGTTAGACTGGCTGTGTCCTTACGTTCGTTCATGTTTTTAATTTTGAGATAACTTGTTAGTATCATCAAATCAAATAGCCTGCATTACGTCCCCCTTTGAATTACTGGCTTTAAACAGAACAGCTGTTCAAAGTTATTCAGAAAAAGACTGATAAACATCTTTAGGATTTAAATTTTGCTTTGTTTCCGATTGCAAAAAATTAAAGTTTCACCACGGAGGCGACAGCCAGTCTAGGATTTTGTATTCAGTGTAATTTATATAATGCAGTCATAAGTATCAGATTTTTTTCTCAAAAAAATGGTAAATGGATATATCCTTTTATCAGCATGCATTGGTAACCCAGTGTGGTATTTGAATCAGTGGATAATTAAATTTATTGCTGGAACCAGTGAAGATAAAATATAAACTTGAAATCCTTCATTGCTTTACAATCTATATAGTTTGTTATTGTAGAGCCAAAATAGAAATCTCTCAATTCCAAGTTAAACTAAAGCCATCATCCATGCAAAAAAAGTGTTTATCTCCAATTCAGTTTCAAGAAAATGTTTGTGATATCTGTGAATAACATGAAATATATGTATTATATACAACCTCTATTTGCTTGTTTGTAATCTTTAATCTTGGGAGAAGATTAAATTTGTATTACATGTTAGAATGAATTAACGTGCGGTCTTTATCTGGCCATTTTAGGTAAAACCCTGATCGACATAGGAGAAGTGTGAGTAAAAATGTGAGTGATCACTTTGAGGCGAAATAAAAGCTGTTATTCACGACAAAACAACAAAATAAATGTTCTTCTGTATGTCTTGTCATGAAAGTTTATGCAGAAAAAATGTGTATTTTTTTTCGACTTCATACATTAGCTCAGTATAGAGTAGTTTTTAACTTGCCGTACCTTCTTAAATACTTGACCAATTTCAATAATGACGCAAACACTTTACAGGAATGTTGCCCTTGATATTTAGTTGGTCCTAAGTAAAGGTCAGGTCAGCCTGAACTTCAAGATGACCACCACAGCTCAAAAATATTTTAAAAGTACAGCATTGTGCTTACCATGTCTTATTGATTTGGTACCATTAATACCAAAATAACTGGCAAAGCATGAAGTTGATCCTAAATAAAAAAAAATAAAAAAAATTGACATCAAACTTGGCCACAAGCAGCCATCTTTGTTTACATAGAGTTATATAGGAAAAATTTGTGGCAACTACTCATCTGAAACTTCTTGGAGGATTTTCATTAAATGTTAAAGGAATGTTACAAAAATGATTTTCATTTTGAGAATATTAAAATGTATTTACTCGGACAACTGTAAAGGCTCCTTGACTTCAAACATGCCTCCTTCAAACATGGCCACAAAAAAAAAAATTGCATCATTTAATGATTAACAAACACTACCCCACCATAATGACAAACATATAAAAAGTTATCATACCGTTCCAAGATCTAGCTGTTCAGATCTTCAGGAGAACCTTTAAATGTCATGGGCCTCTTGTTTTCTAAAAGAAGTTGTTTTTTACATTGAAGAAAAGTATAGGAGTCTAACTGCAGTAAAAAACACACACCATATTTCGCAGTAGTCCATTGCTTATCATAAAATAAATATGACCATCAGTGTGGATAGAGGAAACAGATTACCTTAAGCCGCTACATATATATAATGGACTGTTCTTTATTTGAATTAAGACCATTCGATTTATGTGACAAAGGGTTGTTTTGTGGAAAATGACTGATCAGCGGACATTGTAAACCCTGATCAGTCTGCGAGTTACTCTCAGGCTGATCTGGGTTTACAATGGACCAAAGGCTATTATAGTCGTGCTTAGAGGGTTATGGGTTAACGAAGTCAAAGCTAACAGATGAGGTATATTAATTATTAATTACAGAAGCTAAGTACCGACTTATGACTGACTAGCCAAAGATATATACATATTGATTAAGCGTTTGTTTGTACAGACATGATGAATATTTGTGTTTGCTAGCTATCAGATCCCAGATCTGTGAAAATGTATCTGAAATCAATGTTGAGTATCTGTTTAACCAGGGGTTTTACTTAGGAAGTGGGAGAGGAGTGAGGCAGACGTGTGTGTGATTGTATCTCGTGTAAGTACCGTGTTGGTGTCACGCTATAAGCTAGCTACTTCAACTTCTTATGTAGTTATATATAGAAGTGGTGGGATGTATGGTGAATGTTAATAGTGGTTTTAATTAATTGCAGTGTTATTTAACATTTCCGGGTAGGTTTTATTTTATTGCAGTTGAAAACTATTATCTTGTGTTATTACTTCTGCTGTACTTTACCTTCTCTGTCTTATAGAAGTCGCCAGGGATTTATGGTGATGTTAACAATGTATGGTGAATATTAACAATGTATGGTGAATATTAAAAATGTTTGGTGAATATTACCAGTGGTTTTGATTTCAAGGTAGTTTTATTTGATTGAAGTTGAAAAATATTATCAAGTTAGAATATGTCTGTCACACAAACTAGTTCGCCTTCTTACATGATCTTATACAAGTGTTGGGATTAATGATGAATGGTATGAGTGGGTTTATTCATTAGCATTTGCAGGTAGGTTTTATTTTATTGGTAGGTTTTATTTTATTGGTATTTTATTGGTAGGTTTTATTTTATTGGTAGGTTTTATTTTATTGGTAGGTTTTATTTTGTTGGTAGATTTTATTTTATTAGTAGGTTTTATTTTATTGGTAGGGTTTATTTTATTGGTAGGTTTTATTTTATTGGTAGGTTTTATTTTAATGGTAGGTTTTATTTTAATTGGTAGGGTTTATTTTACTGGTAGGGTTTTATTTTATTGGTAGTTTTTATTTTATTGATGGGGTTTATTTTATTGGTAGGGTTTTATTTTATTGGTAGGGTTTTATTTTATTGGTAGATTTTATTTTATTGGTAGGGTTTATTTTATTGGTAGGGTTTTATTTTACAGCAGTTGAAAACAATTATCTTGTATAAGTACTTCAGCTATTTGTCACACAACAACTTCACCTCATGTGTGATCTATTCTTACAGAAATGCTGGGATTTATGGTGAATATTAAATACTGGTTTTAATTAATAGCAGTATTGTCCGACAATTTTAGGTAGATTTATTTCATTTAAGTTGAAAAATATATTATCTTCTGTAAGTACTTCTGTACTTCACCTTCTGTGATCTTATAGAAGTGCTGGGATTTACGGTGAATGTTAAATAGTGGTTTTAATTAATTGCAGTATTGTCCGACAATTCCAGGGTCCTTATTCATAAAGCTTCTTAGCAATAAAATCTATCAGTTTTATCAAAAAATTTAACACCCTTTTTCTATCGATTTAAGACTTTTTCTTAATATTGTGAATAAGGGTATGGATAAATAAAACTACAGCTACATATTTATCTCAAAATAGATGGTTTGTAGTGTCCCAGAGAGTTTAATAAGGATATTTAAAACATGTAAAAATCTTAAAAAATTACTATATTTTCGCTTAAAGTTGCTTTATGAATACGGACCCTGGTAGATTTATTATAGTTGAAAATTATCATTATCTCGTGTATTATTATCGTCTGTATGTATTTCGACTTGTAAACAGTACTGGTTCTACCCAGGAAAATGGGTTGGTTTGCCTCTACCACCAAAAAAATGACCTTCATATACAGCCTTACATGTGCCAAAAATAATAAAAAAATTATTCAAACAAACTTCACCTGTTACAAAAATGGCCAGGATTTATGGTGCTAATTGTGGTTTTAATCAATAGCAGTATTTTCTAACACTTAGTGGCCTGGGATTTATGGTGATAATTAATAGTGGTTTTAATCAATAGCAGTATTTTCTAACACTTCACCTCTTACCTAAGTGAGCGGGGATTTATGGTGATAATTAATAGTGGTTTTTGTCTTGCCTTTTCGAAGAAAAATAGAGACATAGGTGTTGCTTTTCCGGCGGTGATGGCGAAGGCGACAACATTCAAGTTTTGAATTTAGGTAATTTTCTCACAAACTGTATGCACTAGACCTTTCAAACTTTGCTTATAGTTGTATCTTGGGTGGTACATCGCAAAGTGACGAAGCAAATGTGGATGTGACCTTGACCCTACAAGCAAGGGGCAGATATTGATAACTTAATAATTTTTACCTTCAACATTTGCATTTAGGTCACTTTCTCACAATCTTTATGCATTAGACCTATCATTATAGTTGTTTCTTGGGTAGTACATCACGTGTCAAAAAGCAAATGTGGATGTGACCACAAATTTGGCGTTCCCATCGCTTAATGGAATTAAGGCGGGACTGCGTAATGAATGACACTAAATCACTGTCGTACTTTAACTATAGATTTGTGTGGGAATTAATGAGTCTAATAAAGAAATTAGGGATATAACTTTAGTGCACTATGTCTATGTTAGATGGTATAACTTTTGTGCACTATGTCTATGTTAGATGGTATAACTTTGTGCACTATGTCTCTGTTAGATGGTACAACTTTTGTGCACTATGTCTCTGTTAGATGGTATAACTTTGTGCACTATGTCTCTGTTAGATGGTACAACTTTTGTGCACTATGTCTCTGTTAGATGGTATAACTTTGTGCACTATGTCTCTGTTAGATGGTACAACTTTTGTGCACTATGTCTGTGTTAGATGGTATAACTTTTGTGCACTATGTCTCTGTTAGATGGCATAACTTTTGTGCACTATGTCTCTGTTAGATGGTATAACTTTGTGCACTATGTCTCTGTTAGATGGTACAACTTTTGTGCACTATGTCTGTGTTAGATGGTATAACTTTTGTGCACTATGTCTATGTTAGATGGTATAACTTTAGTGCACTATGTCTATGTTAGATGGTATAACTTTTGTGCACTATGTCTATGTTAGATGGTATAACTTTGTGCACTATGTCTCTGTTAGATGGTACAACTTTTGTGCACTATGTCTCTGTTAGATGGTATAACTTTGTGCACTATGTCTCTGTTAGATGGTACAACTTGTGTGCACTATGTCTCTGTTAGATGGTATAACTTTGTGCACTATGTCTCTGTTAGATGGTACAACTTTTGTGCACTATGTCTATGTTAGATGGTATAACTTTTGTGCACTATGTCTATGTTAGATGGTATAACTTTTGTGCACTATGTCTATGTTAGATGGCATAACTTTTGTGCACTATGTCTATGTTAGATGGCATAACTTTTGTGCACTATGTCTCTGTTAGATGGTATAACTTTGTGCACTATGTCTCTGTTAGATGGTACAACTTTTGTGCACTATGTCTATGTTAGATGATATAACTTTTGTGCACTATGTCTCTGTTAGATGGTACAACTTTTGTGCACTATGTCTATGTTAGATGGTATAACTTTTGTGCACTATGTCTATGTTAGATGGTATAACTTTTGTGCACTATGTCTATGTTAGATGGCATAACTTTTGTGCACTATGTCTATGTTAGATGGCATAACTTTTGTGCACTATGTCTATGTTAGATGGTATAACTTTTGTGCACTATGTCTATGTTAGATGGTATAACTTTTGTGCACTATGTCTATGTTAGATGGTATAACTTTTGTGCACTATGTCTATGTTAGATGGTATAACTTTGTGCACTATGTCTCTGTTAGATGGTACAACTTTTGTGCACTATGTCTCTGTTAGATGGTATAACTTTGTGCACTATGTCTCTGTTAGATGGTACAACTTTTGTGCACTATGTCTCTGTTAGATGGTATAACTTTGTGCACTATGTCTCTGTTAGATGGTACAACTTTTGTGCACTATGTCTATGTTAGATGGTATAACTTTTGTGCACTATGTCTATGTTAGATGGTATAACTTTTGTGCACTATGTCTATGTTAGATGGCATAACTTTTGTGCACTATGTCTATGTTAGATGGCATAACTTTTGTGCACTATGTCTCTGTTAGATGGTATAACTTTGTGCACTATGTCTCTGTTAGATGGTACAACTTTTGTGCACTATGTCTATGTTAGATGATATAACTTTTGTGCACTATGTCTCTGTTAGATGGTACAACTTTTGTGCACTATGTCTATGTTATATGGTATAACTTTTGTGCACTATGTCTATGTTAGATGGTATAACTTTTGTGCACTATGTCTATGTTAGATGGCATAACTTTTGTGCACTATGTCTATGTTAGATGGCATAACTTTTGTGCACTATGTCTATGTTAGATGGTATAACTTTTGTGCACTATGTCTATGTTAGATGGTATAACTTTTGTGCACTATGTCTATGTTAGATGGTATAACTTTTGTGCACTATGTCTATGTTAGATGGTATAACTTTTGTGCACTATGTCTATGTTAGATGATATAACTTTGTGCACTATGTCTATGTTAGATGGTATAACTTTTGTGCACTATGTCTATGTTAGATGGTATAACTTTTGTGCACTATGTCTATGTTAGATGATATAACTTTGTGCACTATGTCTATGTTAGATGGTATATCTTTTGTGCACTATGTCTATGTTAGATGGTATAACTTTTGTGCACTATGTCTATGTTAGATGGTATAACTTTTGTGCACTATGTCTCTGTTAGATGGTATAACTTTTGTGCACTATATCTATATTAGATGGTATAACTTTTGTGCACTATGTCTATGTTAGATGGTATAACTTTTGTGCACTATGTTTATGTTAGATGGTATAACTTTTGTGCACTATGTCTATGTTAGATGGTATAACTTTTGTGCACTATGTCTGTGTTAGATGGTATAACTTTTGTGCACTATGTCTATGTTAGATGGTATAACTTTTGTGCACTATGTCTATGTTAGATGGTATAACTTTTGTGCACTATGTCTATGTTAGATGGTATAACTTTTGTGCACTATGTCTGTGTTAGATGGTATAACTTTTGTGCACTATATCTATATTAGATGGTATAACTTTTGTGCACTATGTCTATGTTAGATGGTATAACTTTTGTGCACTATGTCTATGTTAGATGGTATAACCTTTGTGCACTATGTCTATGTTAGATGGTATAACTTTTGTATAAAATCAGGATAAAATTCTCTAATTAACCCTGTTGTTTAACATAGCTATCCCGCCAACAACAGCCAAATTTTACAACACATTTACACCGTTTCTCAACCTATTGATGACAAGGTGTATATTTCAGGGGCGTAGCGTGACCAAAATCTCAATTACTCACGGGGGTAGGAGCTGGTGGGTGTCCGGGGATTTTTTAAAAAAAATAAACGCTCGCACGTGACTTCTGGTGCATTTTAGGGTCAGGATGAAAGATTTGAATCCTGTCGAAAATACCATTATTCCTTAACATTTCATTCACTTAAGAACTGAAAATTATGGCTCACCTTTTTATTGCGTTTTTCGAGTTTTTATTTTTTGAGCCTTCGTTTGAAAAGTTTACTCACGTGAGTAAATGAGTATGGCACGCTACGCGCCTGTATTATTATAACTTACATATTTTGAGAATCTAGACTCTGTAGACACAATAGAAATAGATTTAAACCAGCCAGGCCTTACCCCACACTGGAGTATTGAATTAATAGTTACCAACTCATACTTCATTAAACACATAATTTTGTTTGTTTGGTTGTATGATGCTTTACGCCATTTTCAACACATGTCGGGTTATATAGGACGGTCTATTTCTTTGTGGTGGAGGCCGACCACCCACTTTTCCTGGGTACTGGAAACCAGTACTGTACACCTCCCGCCAACCGTAAGAATCGACACTTCCTCACTTACAAGTCGAGCTCCCAGTGGGATTCGAACCCGCAGCGGTGAGAGGCAAGGTTTACAATGTAACGTTGTTAACCATTAGGGCCACGGAGATGCCTATTTTACACAATGTCATAATATTCAATCATGGTTATTTTAAAACCCGTGAATATAAACCTATACTTTTAATTGGCACATAATATATATTATTGTATATTCCGGAACACCGGGATATAGTTTTGTAGTGTAAACTTGCCGTTATTTGGCAGGTTATTTTCTTTAACCTATAGCTAGGATAGCATTTTGCACAAAATATATATGTGGGTTTTTTAGACTCATTCATTGTTTTTAGGCCCTATAGAACAGGAGGTTAGGGGCGTACCTGGGCATACGCACGTACGCACGTGCGTACAGGCTTTTAAAGAAGCAAATAAATAAAAAGGGCGAAAAATGCGAAAAATGCAATAAAAACTGAAGGTATAGGGGGTTAGGCACATTTGTGAATTCCAAAACTCGATGGTGCATATACCTAAATTAGCCCCAGGAACACCCCTGGAGGTATTATTATTTGTCAGTTCTAGACCCCCACAAAAAGCCTGATATGTCCCCTTTAAAGACAAAGATCTCCACATTATTTATTTTATTATTATTTCTAGTAGTTTACAAAAATGGTAAACAATAAAAGCAAACTACTGACAAGCAGACGTCTGGTGTCTATATAAATAATTACAGGAAACAATAATTGCTGATGACATTTTTAAGCTTAATGGATTTTAAATACCCACAATGAATTACTCTTATAATTTTAACCAGTCAAATCTTTTGAATGATTTTATATGTGATATATATAGCCTTAGCGGTAATAAAATTTAATTCATTTTAGTACTAATAATGTTTGATTGGAGAGTCACAGACCCAGTTTGATGCGAGCATCGAATGGAGTCAAATCTTTTTTCAAATCCTTTTTCACTGTCTTGCCAATTTGAATATAAGCATATAACAATGTTAACACAATGCATTTCATTGGGCAGGTTTATGGCATCATTGAGATATGTAAAAAAAATATACACATTTCTTTAAACACTTTGGCCATCCTCTACAATACATTTCAGTCCTACGACTTGGGGTAAAATATCTGCTCAATTTGAGCTATAATTCAGTAGTGGCTTATCAGCAACAACTTGAAGCTAGTTACACCCCTAGCTAGTCAGAGGAGTGATTTTGATAATCATGATTGATAGACTGGTTCGATAATCATGATTGATAGACTGGTTCGGAATACTTGAAGTTCTACTCAGATGGTGCTTATTTAATCAATTCACTCAAACTAACTAGATTTCTGTCAAATTAGGTAAAAAAAATATCAATCTTGAGCTCTACAAAATAAAATTATACCACTTGGTATATTGCCATCTAGTTGATAAAATGATTGTAACACTTCCTCTACAAGCTCCTACCACCGGAGGGGCAGGGCCTACCACCGGAGGGGCAGGGCCTACCACCGGAGGGGCAGGGCCTACCACCGGAGGGGCAGGGCCTACCCCGGGAATTAGACAACAATGATGGCACTGGGGTAGGGAATTAGACAGAACTGGGTACCAACATGGGGATATTTGATATTGATATAATGGCTTCTTCAGGCTACTACCCTGGGGAGTTATGTCTCCCCCACTTTTGGAGGGGAGATATATTGTTTTTGTGATGTCTGTATGTTTGTCTGTCTGTCTGTCTGTCTGTCATCTGTATGTCACAAACTTTGTCTGGACTAGTTCTAATGAACCCCTGGTTGGATTTCAATGAAACTTTGCAGGGATAATCAGTACCAAGCCTAGTTATGCATATCTTCGCCGTGTTCTGGTTAAATGATTTTTGGCGGAGTTATGGCCCTTTAAAGGTTTTAATACACAAACTTTGTCCAGACTAATTTTCCTGAACCCCTGGCCGGATTTCAGTGAAACTTTGCAGGGATGATCATTACAAGCCTAAGTTGTGCTTATCTTTGCCGTATTTCGGTTGAATGGTTTTTGGCAGAGTTTTGGCCCATAAAATTTTAATACACAAACTTTGTCCAGACTAGTCTTTTCTGAACTTCTGGCCGAATTTTGGCGGGGATGATGAGTACCAAGCCTAGTTGTGCATATCATCGCCGTGTTCCAGTTAAATGATTTTTGGTAGAGTTATGGCTCTTTAAATGTTTTAATACACTAACTAAACTTTGTACAGGCTATAGTTCTGCTGAACTCCTGGATTTAAGTGAAACTTGGCAGGAATGATCAGAACCAAGCCTAGTTGGGCATATTGTTGTCATGTTCCGGTTGAATGATTTTTGTTGGAGTTGTGGCTCTTTTAATGCACAAACTTTGCCTGGACTAGTTCTCCACAACCACTGGTCAGCTTTCAATGAAATTTGGTTGCAGCTATCAATGTTTTATTCCGGTTGAATGATTTATGGTGGAGTTATGACCCTGTAAAGGTTTTAATACACAAACTTTATCCGGACTAGTTTTCCTGAACCCCAGGCCAGATTTCAGCGAAACTTGGCAGGAATGATCAGTACCAAATGTATTTGCACAAATTGTTGTTGTGTTCCCCATCACAGACTCCATATAGCCAGTAGAAGGTACAGGCCCTCTTGGGTCTCTTGTTTATCATGCTCATTCAAGGTAGTTATCTTGACACCGCATATACAAACGTGGAAACGTGGCTCCATCCTAAATGGATTGCCTACTATAGAATTTGCAGTAACTATGCAGTTCTGCAGGTAAGAAGGTTCTAGGCCCATTCTCCGTATTTTATCTTGATGTAAATGGAGGATGAACCTGGCACGTTCATTCCTGTTAGGTGCCATATAACCTTTTATGTGTTGGTGCACCATAAAACCCAATTCAATTCAGTTAACCAGAAGAGCATCATCATACCCCTTGGTCCTCTTGTTTAACACTCTATCCCATGGACAAAGTCACATTAAGCTGGTCATGATTTTGTATCTATTTAGATACAGAAGGGGTTAAGGCATCCAGTAATAAAAAATACTTCTCAGGTAAGAGATTGAAACTATATCAGGGGCAGATCCGGGACCCAAAAATCTGAGAAGTCCGGGGCAGATCCAGTACCCAAAAATCTGAGAAGTTAAGAAAATTCATGTATGAAGGCATTGTTGTTGGTTTTTTTTGTTGTTTTGTTTTGTGTTTTTTTAATTCTGCCCCTCCCCAAAAGTTAAAAATGTCAGGTGAAAAATGTGGGATTTTTGATTATTAAACCTCACCCCACAATCACAAATCCTGTATCTGCCCCTGAATATGTTTTGTAGGGATCCTTGGAGAGCTCTCTGACATTATCTCTTAACACTAATGGTTTAATGCATTCTGTAATAAACATTGTTTCCTGGAAAAGGTAGAAATAGCTGTATGGTGTAGAACATTGTCATTGTTGCTATGGCTAACGATGACATGCTAAGCAGCAATAACTTTGTCATGATTCAGTATCAGATTGACACAACACACACCTGTATAATGATGTGTTTAAAAATTAACCTAACCTTAAGCATTAAAAGTAACATCTCAATTCAATATTCCAGTATTATTTTGACTTTAAACCTGCTTGTACATAGTTAAATAAAATGTTGGGGTTTCAATTTTGTTTTGTTACGCTAGCATAGGTTTAAATAAAATCAAGATGCCATATAATCAACATTTATTTATATGTGAACACAACTTTCTTTGAACTCTTCTAATAATTAATATTAATGATTGTAAAAAAGTTATGTAGAAAAATTATTGCGATTATCGTGGATCTCTTTAATAAACCTATTCTGCCTTTAAAATGTGCAAACTTAGCATTTACCCTGTTTCCTTTACAGCCAAGGAGGTCAGAGCGATGACCTATTAATAAGCATATTTTTCCTTTAACATGCAATCTTGTTTCCTCTACAGCCAAGGAGGTCAGAGCGCTGACCTATTAATAAGCATAATTTTCCTTTAACATGCAATCTTGTTTCCTCTACAGCTAGAGAGTCAGAGTGATGACTGACTCCGTGTGTCAGTTCTTCACGTGGGCCGTCCGCGACGTGATCTTCTCCAGCGGAGATGTCCAGACAACAACAATCGCCATGGCAATAACCAGCTCCCTCTGCTGTTCCATCGTCGTTGCCCTCGTCCACGTCATGACACTTATTCTGCCCAAGCAGGGGAAGGCCAAGACGGTAAAGAAATTCAACAGGACGATGTCGAATACCAGCATCTCTACCAAGGTAATGCTTATATACTCCTCAAAATAATGTAAGGACCACAAAATACGAGGGTGCTTCAAAAAGTTCTGTCACTAGGCATATATCCTTTGAACTGGATATTACACTGAGATAAAGTAGTGTATTTAAAGTACTACTGGGTTCGCTCTCTTAAATTCCACAACAAAAATGAAAAAATTCCTGTTATTTATACCCCTGGATTACCTCCCCCTACCACACCTTTTGGATACTGGCATCTCTGAAAATGCCCTTGTTACAAAACGTTGTAAAAATTATTTGAATAATTCTATGCTTTTAAATTTTCTTGTACGCCATCTGTTGTTATTCACCTATAATCCATGAAAATGATTGTCGAGAATTCGGAAAGGTCTTGCTGTAAACCAGATATGAGTGAATGCATATCCCTTAATTTTAGCGGAAATAACACTGATTTTCTTCATTTTTTTTACGGAAATGTTATAATATCTTTTAAATGTCGTAATTATTCTCATAGTATTAATATGTTTTCATATTTTTTTACAAATCCTAGTCCTTCAGTGTTTAAATTTCATATTCAACACATTATTGTAGAATTCTGCACAATGTTTAGTGAAAATATTGATCATCCAAAAACGCTATTTCAGAAGACTGCCCTTCCATTTAATGTCCATTTATCATTTAATTAATTTTACATATTAGCTTAAAATGTTAATTTCTAAGACAATGCCTTTTCATCTACCATGCTTAAATTCTGAATCTTGTAATGCACAGATATGACTGGTAATGTATGAGAAATTTCAAAGGTCTTCGACAAGTACTTAAAGAGAAACAGACATTTAAAAAAGTAACAGTTAACATACCTGGAAAAAAACTCAGGACGAAAATGCCTCAGTATGTATAAGTGATGTATATTAAATGTTAAATAACTTTCGTCACACAAAATATACAGCATTCATTTTACCATCAATGGAATAGTATCGAAACTCTCTTTCATTTGGTACCAAACATCAACACTCACAACAAGCACATAATTGTTAAAACGTGTTAGTGACAAAACTTATTGAATGACCCTCGTATAACAGTAATAATTACTTGATCCTTATTATGGATTTCATTCCATAATTTTTTGTATGGTGTTTGTATGGTGTTTGTATGATGGTGTTTGTATGGTGTTTTAAGTCATTTTCAACACATGTTATAAATGAAGGTCGATTTTTTGTGGTGGAGGCAGACCACCCACTTTTCCTGGGTAGAACCAGTACTGTACACCTCCCGCCATCCTTAAGAAACGACGCTTCCTCACAAGTCGAGCTGCCAGTGGGATTCAAACCCGCAGCGGTGAGAGGCGAAGGTTTACAACGCAACGTCATTAACCATTCGGCCACGGAGACGCTTGCAATACAATTTCAAAAAAGACAGTAAATTGTTCAGTTACAGCACTTTAAAAAATGACCAAAATCTAAACATGGTCATTTAATTATTTTGACGAGTATAGATACATGCTGTATATAGACGAAGTCAAGTACTTACTACCGTATTTCCCCAAATAGAAGCATCCCCACCTGTCCACACCACCTTTTAAAAAAACTTTTTTTTTTTTTAACATTGCATATTAGGGGAAATATGGTGACTATCCAGAATTCATCCATCTATCATAGGACACAATTTCCCCGGTTTTTAGTCATCAGCAGTTTCATACAATATGGTATAAAGTAACAAGACACCATGACGTCTAAACACTAAATAAT
Source organism: Cyrtodaria siliqua (assembly GCA_037043455.1). NCBI lineage: Eukaryota > Metazoa > Mollusca > Bivalvia > Adapedonta > Hiatellidae > Cyrtodaria > Cyrtodaria siliqua. The sequence continues at coordinate 127,049 of JAWPHD010005437.1, read as the reverse complement.
TAATGTGTTTCTAAACACCTTAGCGCCATTGATTTCTGGTGCAATGGCAATCTCCAGTTGCCATTATCTCCAGTTGCCATTTCATTACTAATGTATTGAACAGGTACATTTTAACATGCAATTAAATTTTAAAATTTAATTAGGATTTTCTTAATTAAATTCAATTAGGATTCAAATATGAAAAGTGTATTGTCACGAAGTATGTTAATTGATCAATTTAATTATAAAATTGTAACTCCTTGTATGGCCATGGATAGAATGACTAAAAGTAAACCTACAAGCTTGTAATTAATACATAAAGGTTGCCATGTGTCTCTTAAAGGCTGAACATTTATTAAAGGAGGACATTGACTTTGAGTGACGCTGAACATTTTATTTCTAATTGTATGTTTCACAAAATTATGTTTGTCCCAATAAAGAATGACAAACTGACATGTGTGGTATTACATTACATTCCTTCTTGTCTGTGATGACAGCAAACATGATTGTACACATGTTACAGATGTTATTAAACCAGAGACATGTTATTTTATGTTAAGACGTTGTATCTGCAACCGTATTTGAGATGATTCAACTATTAGGTATAGACATATTATTTTAGACACATTGTCTGTATTAATGGTGTCTTTAGAATGTCTATTGAAATTTGAGCATTAAATTGAACATTAAAGAAACTAACCTGTCAAATAATGGCAAAATTAAACTTCAAAACCGTTTATCAAAACTCTATCTATGTGTTCAGGTCATGTTCTAATGTGTATTTAAAGTATAGGTTAATTCACCAGTTCTTAAAATATCCTTGATTGAATATATGCGTCAAATTATAAGTTGGTATCTTAATTCGACGCTCCAGTTTTGGGGTTTGGACTGGCTGGTTAAACCAGTTATATTGTGTCTATAGAGTTCGAGTTCACAAAAAGTTTAGAAACGGTGTACACCTGTTTTAAACATGCACCTGTCGATGGTGAGATAAGGGACTTTAAACAAGCAGGAGGAAACCATACCGTCTTGTAACACTGAGATGAGGTATCTAATGGTTTAACCTGCAGTGTATTGATTGAGATGCAAAGGCACTACCGACTGCGCTACACCCTGTTTATTTCTTGTCCATTCTTTTTCAGAAAGTTGACTCCTCCCATTGGATATCAAGTGGAAAAGTCCATGTGCCATGTGTAAAGTAAGTTTGATTTTATTACTGGGTTTTTTTAACGCCATCGTTTATCTCTCCAGCACTATACTTGCAAATAATCCTGCAATCCAATTGGTTGATGTTCAGACATTTGCGACTTTTAAATATCCAGTCATGTGACGTTAAACCGTCAAAAACGTGACGCCATTAGGCAAAAATAAGTATGTGTGTTTCCTATTGCATGCTCTAGAAAAATGGGTAGGCATTTGCTTATTTTTATTTTTTTTGGAGCAAGATATTGTTAGATTCTACATGTATTTATCTCATAAACCCCATACAAGTTGATGGTACAACTGAAAGTTTCTCTGTGATGTCAGTTTACCTCAATATATTGTGATAAATCATTGTTCAGAACAAATTGACCGGAAACATAGGTGTTTTTTTTGGCCTTACATTTTATTTCAATGCATTTGTGAGGAAAACTGTTTAAACCAATGAAATGCATCAGTCATTTAATGGTCGCAAATCTCCATTCTGGAGCGACATAAGGCCCGTAATAGTCAAGTGCTCATTGTTTTATATGAATGGAGAGATTAGAGGAATGTTTTTGTCTTAAAAACAATGTCATTTAGAATTGAATTACAGGACCAAACCTTAAATAAAGTTAAAATTAAGAATCTGGTGATACTGTTATATTATAATTTACAGATGTGGCAACTACTTTGCGGACGATGGATGTAGATTCGTCACGTGTAAATCGTGTTGTTTCTCCGTGCTGTCCTGTCAGATACATCAGAAGAAATCCTTGTCAAGTAAACCATTTGATTACAAGGAGACGGAAATGGATTTAAGGTGAATGACTCATCAGTTTTCTCCTTTTTATGCCGTGTTGCGGTGTCCGTCCATCCGTCTGTCCATAAACTTTTGTTTTTGCAGCGACTACTCCTCTGAAACTACTGGATGTATTTTCATGAAACTTTACAGGAATGTTGCCCATGATGTCTGGTTGATCCTAGCAAAAATTCACGTTGATGTGAAATCCAAGATGGCCTCCAAAGCTAAAAGCAGATTTTTAAAAACAAGTTTGTAGCGACTACTTCTTGAAAACTATAAGTGATATTGATATGGGACTTCTTCTAAAATGATCAGCATGACATGATGTTGGTCCTTGTCGAAAATCATTTTGATTCGACATTGATCATGGCTGCCAGATGCCATCTTTGTTTACATAGAGTTATATAGTAAAAACTTTTAGCGACTACTCCTCTAAAACTACTTGACTGATTTTCATAAAACTTCACAGGAATATTGCTCTTGATATCTAGTTGATCCTAGCAAAATGTCAGGCCGGCCGGAAATCCAAGATGGCTGCCATGGCTAAAAATAGATTTAACAAAAAATTGTAGCGACTACTTCCTGAAAACTATAAGTGATATTGATATGGGACTTTTTCTAAAATGACTAGCATGACATGATGTTGGTCCTTGCTGAAAATTATTTTGATCAACATTAAACATGGTTGCCAGTGACCATGTTTGTTTAGCTAGAGTTATATAGTAAAAACTTGTAACGACTTCTCTGAAACTACTTGATAGATTTTCATGAAACTTCACAGTAATGCTGATCTAGCTTTCAAAACCTATCAGTAGAGCTTCAAGGTCATTGACCTCTTGTTGGGTTTTAAGAGCCACAAGGCCATGCTATGAGAAGTATTCCAACCGCTTTGATTTCAATTCACTTTGAGGCCCGTGTGGTTGCCGGGGGCCCCGTTTGGTCACGGGGCAAAGAATACGGCCACTGCAGATCCCTTTGGAGGGGTAGGCAGAGGGGTAGAATCCCCCCAAATTCATGTTCATTTTATCATTTTTTGTTCATGTTCATTAAAGGTCTTCATCATGATCCCTGCATTGTTTCAGGTGCTATCTCGCTCGCATCAAAAGAGCAGTGGCAGAAAAACAATAACGTGGCTCCAGCGTAAATGGAGTTTCTACGATAGAATTTGCAGCAACTCTGCAGTTCAGGGTGAGAAGGTTCTAGGCCCATTTTCCATATTTTATCTCGATGTACATGGAAGATGAGCCTGGCATGTTCATACCTTTTAGGCGCCATATAACCTTTTCATGTGTTGGTGCGCCTTAAAACCCCAATTCAATTCACTTTGAGGCAAAGGCAAATGGGTGAACTGATATTCACACCCGGGAATATTCCCATAGTCACCCTGATGCAAATTAGTGTGACGAAAAATATTCCCATTTCATATTGATGAAAAAGATTAATTAGTAATTATAATCGACTAGTAAAAGAATCGGTGTTACGGGTAGTTTTGAGCGAATTGTGACTTTTTGTGTTATTTTCCTTAGATGTAACGTCACCATTTACTACAAAAAAAAATCAGTTGTGGGACTGTTGACATTCTGACGTACCGCTGTTTATCGAAATAATTTTTTTTTTGAATTTGTAAATGAATATCTGCACAAAAAAAAGTGTTGACCTGGGAAATTGTCCGGTGACGGATTTTGTAAATGTAAACTAGTATGCCTTGGCACTTAATCAGATTTATAGAATGTAGATCCAGCCATGTTGGATACAGTTAAAACGTATTGCTTTGATGCAAAGTAAAGCTCAGTTATCAAATGTTTCGATAGTTTCTCAAGGTCAATAAAATAGACTTTTTTTTTATTTGTTTAGGCCACAATTAAAAAATGTAATGTTTGCCCTTTCCAGACCGACCCGAAAAATGGCCCCTACCCAAATATTTTTTCTCAATTTATAGAATTTTTTTTTCTTTTTTTTAAGTTGCCGGTCACATCGAGATGCCGCTAATATCAAAAGTTCTAGTATGTTTTTATTATTTTATTTTTTAATAATAATAAAAAAATATTTGCCTACCTACTGACACAAAAAAAAATAAATTAGGGTCGGGAAATGTTTTAAAGGGCAAACATAAATATTTTTATTTGCAAGGTCGTTACAACAAATTACATGAATTATACAACACTTTTGTTCTTTATTGAAAGTCCAGGTTTTATATAAGTGTGGTATGAGTTCTTATTTTATTCAAACACAAAAGGCATTCTATGTTAGGTATAATTTCATATAATGGTTATACCACCTGGTTATACACATTCTGTGGAATGTTTTCATTGTTCATGAATTGTTGTTGAATCATGCGTTGATGTAATGTGTTTTATTTTCTGGTTCCCAGCTCTATAGGTATGCAGGCTTGTCCAGACAGACTGGGCTTTGTCGGTGCCCAGTTGACCTGGCTGAATCTTGCAGACAACCAGCTTGCAGATCTGCCTCCAGAGATCGGCTGCCTGCGTGGACTCCAGAGACTGAGCCTGAAATATAACAGATTATCCTCCCTTCCAGTAAGCTTCCCTTGTTGTCGGATCTCTACATTATACTCATGTTGATATTGTTCAAGTTATTAAACAGAAAATTGTTTTAACCTACAGTAATAATGTTGGCGATTTTAAAACGGGCTCTCTGTCAGAGACAATTCATAACTTTCACATCCGGTCAACTTCCGGTAGGTTGAGATATTCCGTAGGTGAAAATAAAGGGGTTTACTCAGACTTTATTCTCAATCTCTATATGAAAAATGAAAATATTAGACCATGATTTAAATTAAATGTATCCATATTGGTGTTTTAAAATCAAACAACACCAAAATAAGATACATAGATGTACACAAAAATAAAGCTTTTCATATAATTATCACTACAAACTAGTTTTATAAAGGGCTAAAATCAGATGAGCACCAACGATAAACACCGAGTTTACCCCCTACCAGAATGTGGAGGTCTTTTATTTTATTGATCGGTCAAATTATTTGAATGATGTCATGTGAAAGTAATGAATAACTACTGAAAAAGAACACATGAAATGAAAAGGGATTTAACATCCCGTTAATGCATCATATTAGGTTATAGCAATGTCAAAGGGAAATGAGATGAAGGATGAATTTTTCCATCAGACCTGCCTCGGTTAGGGAGCACCCCACGTGTGGCAGAAGTCTGTTGCTCTTATGCTCTAGGCCTTATCATTCCCCATGTGGTTGCCGGGGTAGAATACAACCACTGCAAATCCCGCTAGAGCCAGATGTGTAGGACACCGCCCCCTGAAATGTTCATTTTGTCATTATCATGCTCGTTCAAGGTCTTCATTATGACACCACATATGCAAACGTGGAAACGGGGCTCCATCGTAAATGGAGTGTTTTCTATAGAATTTGCAGCAACCCTGCGTTTCTGCAGGTTCTAGGCTCATTCTCCATATTTTATCTTGATGTAAATGGAGGATAGGCCTGGCATGTTCACTCCTGTTAAGCGCCATGTAACCTTTCATGTGTTGGTGTGCTGTAAAATCCAATTCAATTTACTGACCTACCGACGTCAGACATTCGGTAGGTCAGACATTTTATAGGATGAATGCTAAATTAACTGTAGTAATATGAAAAACAGATGAATGTTTGAAAACTTGATTTAAAATGTATTAATTATTTATAGCAAACCTGCTTAGTTTTGTGAAAAGTATAAATTCAGAAATACTCAGTGAGCCTTCTTAAAGCTATACATTGCAATCTTGAAGGTTTTATTAAGCATTAAAATTAGCGCCTCGTTTCGAATATCTTATTGGTGAAATATAATCAACAGTTAATAATATGCAAAACCAATTTACACTTTTCTTATAATTAATATCAAAAATTGTAAAAATGCAATGTATGATGGAAAAATAATGGGATGCCGCGAGTTTTACACAAAAATCAAGATTGCCGTGTGTCCCTTTAACACAGACTGCACCTTTTATTAATTGTATAGAAAATAGATATTAAAAGTGTCTGTATCATTGAGACTATCAGTGACAATGGCTACAGATTCCAGTATACAGTTAATGGTTACCTTATTGATCTCTGTAACATATGGCAACCATGTAATAAATGATAATTTGTAATACCTCCACACGGTGATTGTAAGGATGATAATTATCTGTCATGGGAAATAAGAGGGAAAACAATTGTGAACGCTAATGGAAGAGAAAAAGTGAAAATAGCAACAGATGATAAATAGAGATAGAATATCACGTGTATGCAATGCATGTGCGTTTCTGAATGCAAGCATGTTAAGCATGTAACCAGAGCTAGTTTTGTTTCAGACACAGATCTACAATATCAAGTTTCAGAGCCGTCCTATTTTTATACCAAAATGTATTAGTCATTTTCAAACAAATAAATGCAAAAAAAATATAAATATCGTCAATATATTTTCAGATCAAGAAATAGCCATTTTCTATTTAGTTCATTTGATGTGTGCGCAGTCAGCTCCTACTACTTTTAAAAAGAAGTTTATTCGAAAATAAACAATTTTTGATTTGTTTCGTTTTCAACAGAAACTATCAAGAGAATATAAATATACGAAGTTGTTTTCTCATCAATCGTCATATATCTGTTGAATTTTAGATTGAAATATTAATATCGGTTTCATTTATTTCAGACCACCCTGGGATCATTGTCACAACTTACCGCATTTGATATCAGCTATAATCAGTTTAAAACAGTACCAAGTAAGTATATGTATAGATCAGGTCAATTATTCAGGTACCAAAAGCCATGCAGCTTTCAAATTTCAGACACGCATGTATCTACATGATTGTTTCTACCAAAATTAGATCAGTATGACTGACCTTCACCTTCTTCGCACTTTGTTAATTTACATTAAAATTTTACTTTAAAGCCCCGTGTGGTTCCGGGGGCCACGTTTGGTTACAGGGCAAAGAATAGGGCCACTGCAGATCCTGTTGGGAAGGCAGAGGGGTAAACCACCCCCCCTCCCCCACACCACCCACCCACCAAATTCACGTTGATTTTATCATTTTTTGTTCATGCTCATTAAAGGACTTCATGATGACCCCTGCATTGTTTCAGGTGCCATCTCGCTCATATCACTAGAGCAGTGGCAGAAAAACTATAACGTGGCTCCAGCATAAATGGAGTGTCTACAATAGAATTTGCAGCAACTCTGCAGTTCAGGGTGATAAGGTTCTAGGCCCGTTCTCCGTATTTTATCTCGATGTACATGGAGGATGAGCCTGGCATGTTCATTCCTGTTATTCGCCATATAACCTTTCATGTGTTGGTGCGCCTTAAAACCCCAGTTCAATTCTATTGACATTAAAGTTTTTTTTATTAAATCCATAATTTAGAAACCAGAACCATACAGCTTTCAAATGCATACAAACTTATATCTACATATTTTGTTAGCCGGAAGGCAACAGCACAGAAAATTAAACATACCGGTAGTTGCTATGTAAACAATATGGCAGCTAGCCACACGTGTTGATATATAATTTGTGTTGCCTATATTATTTCTTTTAAATGCAGGTGAAGGTTTTGTCACTGCTTTCATGTAAATAAACTATTGATGGAGCTGAAGGACATTGCAAAATTTGGATGATAACTGACTTTGAATGCATATTTGTTTTGGCGGGAATCTAAGGCGCGATGACGAAACCTATACGGAAACCTTCGATTTACATTCGAGTAATGCTGCAAAGCAGTGTACAAAAAGTTGCAAATTATCTATATGACATCAACAGCCTGCTATCAATAGATTAGTGTAAATGACCTTGACCTACTTTGTTCATTTAGTCCATTTTACACACAATAACTGCTATGCAGCTTCTTAACTTAAAAATACTTAAGTTATGCAAAGTTACATCTGCATAACAAAAACATGTTCGCGTCTTAAATAGGTCAATATAAATGAACTTCCATACATGTACATTGTTAATTGAGTGTATTTCTCATACAATTATAGTCATACAGCCTACTGGTTAATGAGAATGGCCTTAAGAAATAAAATATTTCCAGCGGGTTTATAATGTACCAGATCTCAATACCTGGTGGACGGGACTTGGAAGATCATTGATACCAAGTGATTTCAATGTTTTTCAAGGCTTGAACACCAGGCCTTGAATTCACCAACCATTCTTGAGAATAGTTTTAGACTTAAGCCCAAGTATGCAGATTTCAGTCACAAATATTTCTATAAATTTAAAGGATAAACGTTCATCACAACCTGCTGTGAACAAATATGATAAATACTAATAAATTGCAATTGCATACGACTGTTCAGCTTTCAAGGTCATGGGAATATTTGTGAACGAAAGTGAGTACCTCAGCCCAGGTCTAAGAATAGTTTGAAGAATGGTTGGTGAATTCCAGACCAGGTTTTGATCTCGCACAATATAAACCTGCTAGAATTGTTTTATTTCTTAACTGACATGGATTTTTATGCATTTAATATACAAGTTTTGAGAGAATAAACATAATACAAATTCTCAGAACTTACCATGCCTACGTTGTAGATGACATTTTAATGGGTAACGGGTGTGACGTCGGAGATATTGATAGAAAATGTAATACCTCCTCAATAACTAATTAGCATTGGGTATTTTAATAAACTATTTTAGATATACTTATACAATTTATTCAACTGATTACATCTTCTTCATACAATTGTTACAGCTTGTATACCCACTATGCCTCAGCTACAAGAGTTAGACATGTCCTACAACCAGTTGTCTCACCTGCCACCAGAAATATCCAGGCTGAAACAACTACAAGTGCTAGATATAAGGTTAGTACATACCTAGAAATATCGGCCTAGTGGCAAACAAAATGGGGATATAAGCTTAATTAAGCCATTTTTACAGACTACAGACATCTTTTGATGTAAATGCTGCTTGTGGTATGTCTTAAAGGAAGTCATAATTCGTATCATATCTTTTACAAGAATCTTCAGGTAGGTAGCATATACCTTGTTATCTATTGAATGAATAAATTAATGACAGAGTGAAAATTCTGTCTCAGTGCCTACCCTGACAGTCTCCAATGTCTGTCACCCAGTATGAAACTTGATCAATATGTAAAATGCATCTCCACGAAAACCGACTATATAACTCTATTGCATCGTTGAGACACTGTGACATCGCTAATCTGTCAGTGTCTCAACGATGCTATAGAGTCGGTTTTCGTGGAGATGCATTTTACGTATTGACAAAATTCATACGGGGTGATGTCTGTGGTCAAATGAGAGAAAATCTTCAAAGTAGAGACAGCTGCTTATATATAGACATGATGCAGATACATACAAGACTTGACTGGGTAATGACGTCTTGTGTTTCAAAATAAAAGCTTCCATATATTTGAAGCGTGCTTTTGTTTCCTGATAGGAAATTAGCAAGTGCATAATTATACTGGTAGTGTTGTGATTGTGTCTGTTAGTAAATCATAGACCCTGTGTATGTGTGCATTTGAATCGAAACACGCGAAAATGACCCTTTAGACACAATTTTGACATTTTATGTTTTTTGAGGTTTATGAAAACACAGTTATTTTCTCTTTAAAAATCTCTTTATTTTATGCTGATATCTTAATTAAAAATGATTTTATCTCAATTTGAAAATTAAAGATTGTACTCACCGTTGATTTTGACGTTGACGTCGCCGTCTTGGACGACGTCGATTAAATAACAACAAAAAACATAAACAATTACCATTTTCTATAGCATCAGCTATTTATATTAAGAAAACATATTCCCTATGATATAATAATTAGGTAAAACACGGAAGTGTCAAGAAATTTTATCAGTAATTAATTGATTACCGGCCGACGTCATAAATTGTTACTTTATGACGTTTTCGTCTAAACGTTCGAATGGACGTTTTCGTATGTTGTGGCTCGTTTGTATTGTATAGCTGCTATGCTTGGATGGTTTTTAAAACTATTCTTTTTCTGTCCAGTTTTACCCCTGGATCTCGGTGGGTAAGGCCTTGTATTTTAGAGCTGCAGAACCCCGGGGAGTAAATAGTACTTCCAACAGTTTGTTTTAAATGGTGTTTTACGTCATTTTCAACTCACAGGTTACATATGATGGTCGATTTTTAGCTCTACTATTCGAAGAATAAGAGAGCTTATGTAATCAGCCCGGTGTCGGCGATGGCGTCGGCGTTGGCGTCCCACATCAAGGTTTGCGTGTAAGCTGTGTTTACAGGTATATATCTCTTACATTTCTTATCTTACAACAACCAGATTTGGCCATGGGCTTCCTTATAGCATTATCTTAAGGGCTGCATAAGCAATTTTGGTTCCTGTAACCCATGGGCTCCCATGGAACCCAAATTCTGAGAGCCCTTAAAATGTGTCTGTTTCACATCAAATTTTGCATGTAAGCTGTATTTACAGGTCTATATCTAGATCTCTTACATTTCTTGTCCTAGCTGAACTAAATTTGGGAATTGGTTTCCTTATAGTATGTTGTAAAGGGTTGGATAAGTAATTTTGTCTTCTGCAAATTCTGGGCTCCCATGGAACCCAAATTGTGATGGCCCATAAAATGTGCAATAAAGGCAGATGTAGGTTTGCATGTAAGCATGTATATATCTATAATTTTGGTTTGGGATATCTTATAGCATTATGCATCTTATTCATACTTCACCTATATTGGGGCATGGGCTCCTCCCCCCCCCCCACCCCCCACCCACCCCACCCCACCCCACTCCCGCACCCCACTCCACACCTTTTTCTTTTCTTTTTTTTTACTTTTTTTTTTACATATTTCAGTGTTGTTTAAGTCATTTGCCCCCTGCACCCCTTCCCTCCCCCACTTGAAACTATATATATATATTTTTTACATATTTCTGTATTGTTTTAGTCAATTCTTACATATATATGTTGCTCCCCCCTCTCACCACACCCCACCTCCCCCCTCCGCCTCTCACCCCACTCCACCACACCTCACCCCCCCCCCCCCCCACCCCCACCCCCCCCTCTCGCACTTGATTTTTTTATTTTACATATTTCTGTGTTGCTTTTGGTCAATTCTTACACATAGCTTCTTACACATATATGTTACTCCCTCGCCCCCCACCCCTGCCTCTCCCCCTGCCCACCCCTCTCCACACACACACACACTCGAAAGTCTCGTTGTTTTTGTGAATTCTTTCATAGCTTCTTACACATATATGTAGCCCTCATCACTCCCACCACCCACCCCCACTACACCCCACTTAAAACTCTTTTTTTTTTTTTTTTTTTTTACATACTTCTGTGTAGTTTTGGTCAGTTCTACACACATGGCTATGTTGCGCCCCGAACCCCACCCCACATTGTTTTAGCCTTGTTTTATGATGGTATATACTACCTATATAATTTATTATTCTCTGAAAAATCGAATAGTCGAGCTGCGCTGTTCTCCGACAGCTCTTGTTTGTGTTTGAGGCAGACCACCCACTTTTCCTAAGTAGAACCAGTACTGTACACCTCCCATCATCCGTAAGAATTGACACTTCCTCACAAGTCGAGCTCCCAGTGGGATTCGAACCCGCAGCGGTGAGAGACGAAGGTTTACAACGCACTGTTGTTAACCATTCGGCCACGGAGACTCTATACCTCTGACAGAAAGCATCAGAGTTCTATAGATATATCTCAATGCGTTTATTTTCAAATGCATAGATTATTGACCGTTTACTTCATTCATATCAGTTTGTAGTTATAAAAATGGTCTTATAATTATACGTCAATGTTTTCCTTTCAGTTTCAATAACATAGAGATTCTGTGTAGCGGGCTATTTGACCTTTTCCATTTAAAGGTAAACCTTATTTGAAATTGATATCTCTTTCTCTTGCAATAATGGACTAAAGACAGAAACAATATTTGTCTTATATTTCAACATAAAAAGAAATGTATTCAGTCGACCAGTCATATCAATTACATGGCTTTGATGCTAACTTATTTAGTATAATAAATACAAAGCTGTAAAATAATACGAGTAATCAAAATATTTGGTAGCACCATGTTCTCCGTGTCTAAAATTTTGATTCACCGGAGTCAATAGATTCTTAATGACAGCGGGCTTAAAATGCTTAAATTAACCCTGGTGCATAGCCGAGGATAGCAGATTGTACCGAGCAGAGTAAATTCCTTGTAAATAGGAGTCATTTGTAGGCTCATTCATTATTTGTTGGCACTTGTTGGGCGTCCGTGGCCGAGTGGTAAGAGTCTGTGACTTGCAATCACTTGCCCCTTACCGCTGTAGGTTCGATCCCTCAGGGGCCTAGGAATCTTTATGTGAGGAAGCTATCCAGCTGGCTTGCGGAACGTCGGTGGTTCTACCCAGGTGCCCGCCCATGCACGAAAATTGCTCGGAGGGGCACCTGGGGTCTTCCTCCACCAGAAGAAGCTGGAAAGTCGCCATATGACAGCTGTTGGTGCGACTATAAAATCCAATTCAATTCAATTTGTTGGCACTTAAGAATAGAGAATATAATGTTTTGTCAATTACACAAATTGTAAAAAAATATCCTGATGTAACCCTTTTAATATTTGTATAATTGAGATTCATAAGATATTGTCTTGATTAAAGTATTGAATTGAATTGGGTTCAGTAGCAGTGATTGGGATAGGCACGCACCTTGCGCCATAGCCCATCAACACTGATCAATTGTGCGCCATAGGGCGCATCAATATAATTTGTTAATCAATTAATTCCCCGCGGTTGCTTGGAAGGGATTATATTCATTGCTTTGATCCATCCCAGCGGAAACCCAGCGGGGAGCATGCTTGCCTACTGTTGTGATATCCCCTCGAGGGAAATTTCACACCTCGCCATTCTTGTTTACAAATTAGACTAAACAGGGAATACACACGCCTTATCCAATGAGATTGCGTGTAGCAAAACAACTGACCAATCGTACAGTCAGACTAATGTGTGTTAAAAATATGGTAGACACTTGATTGAAAACGTGATTGAAACTTATTAAGAAGTCCGAGGTGATTATAAATGATACCAACAAATAATAATCAGAGTTGCGTTTTCTTAATTGTTTGATAAGACAGACCCTTTGGCACGCAAAACAAATTAATGCATGAAAAAAGTTTGTAGATTGACCATATTTCTTCTGAATTTTCGGCGATATATTCTGTCCGGAAATGTGCGGTTTGGATAGGTACATAATTTAAGATGGAGAAATTGTATCAGTTTAACATCAGCAGAACTGTGCCTTGTTGTGTTTAGCTATTTCAAATGGGGAAACAATACACATTGTTCATATAGGCCATATTGAAATGAGCATCTTCAGAAGATGTGTAAGTTTGAGAATCCTATTCACACCCTCCATGGATCTCCTTACAAATTGATAGAAAGATGAATGAATAAAGATACATGCAATATATTTGTATTAATTATTCTATCAATCCTTCTTTCTTCTATAGTTACAGTATCTGTGTGTAAAGAGTCCCTTTGAATAAAACTAATAATTTAAAACACCTTTACTGTGCATTTAGCTATAACTTAAATAATCAAAAGATTATAACCAATGGGGTTTGTATGAAATAATAATTAACAAGAAATGATTGTGCGCTTAAAATATTGTGTCTCCCTCACTTCTCCCTGTTATCTGTCACTTCTATTTTCTATGGAGAGAGGTCACTTCTCCATAAAATCCGGGCCTAGCTAGTTTGAACCCTGACTACTGTTACGGCAATGTCCACATTAAAGTACCTAGTGGAATTTTTTTAATTTTTTTTTGAGACGGATGTCTGAATGACACATTTAAACATGGCCCATTAGAACCGCAAATGGCCCATTGAAACTCTAGCATATGGGGCCACTGGCACATATAGCTTATTGGCTATCCTAATCAATGTAGTAGACACTTCATTTACGATGAAGCCACTTTTCCACGTTTGCATATGCGGTCATGATGAAGACCTTGAATGAGCACGATAAAAAAATGATGAAGTGAAGATGAAAGGCGGGTCCTACCCACAACCTGTAGTGGGATTTGCAATGATTGCATTCTACTCTGGATTAAAGTAGATTTACATAAATGTTTTAATGACAAAATAAATGAAAGGATTATTATAAGCAACTCATAAATGTATCTTTCTTTTCCAGTCACTAATTCTGAGGTCAAATCCATTTAAAACTATTCCTTGTGCCATAGGAAACTTAGTGAAACTGAATTGCCTGGATGCAAGGTCATGTGATCTGACATCACTTCCTGTTTCCATGGGGAAATGCTCCAGCCTTGTCAGCCTTAAACTTGATAATAACAAGTAAGTAACGGTCCGAATGAATTAATGCTATAGTTTTAATGTTCATGGAGTTGTTATTATGTCAGACCATGTTCCACGGTGATGCTTAAACTTTTATCTTGTTCTGTATTTGTACATTTTTCTTGACAGAAAATATCAAAATCAAATCTAATTCTTATATACATTATTAAACAGTAGCAATTTAAAAGTGTCTTAAATTATCTGTAAATATTGTCAAAAGCAGACATATTAATATTGTTATTCGGTCTGATTTTGGTTGTCAACGAATGTTGTCAAATTTATTTCTTGACATCACAAAAGACTGTTTTTATTGAAAAAATAAACCATTTTAGGCTGTGCTTTTATGTAGAAAATACCATATCAGTGTGTATCAAGTATTAGACAAGATATTAAGCAAGTCTGTGTTTTTGTGCAGTCATGTAAGTTTGAAAAATCAATGATTTAGTCTTATATTAATCATGTAAAAATAAAATGATTTATGTAAACTCGTTTCTGTTCAGAGGAGTCGTCACCCGTAGGCAGATAGTAAAATAATTCTGACAAAATCACACTGAATACAGAAGGGAAAAAAATAATTAATCAAACTGTTGAATTAGCAAATAACCACTTCCTCTTCCTGCTGCGAATTGAATGGAAATAAAGTCTTAACCAAAAACAAAGCTGACTTTTTTATTCTGTACATGTATTGCAAATTTCCACACAAGCTGTAATGTAGTGAAATTATGCATGTATATGACATGTCCATTTTTGACTGTGAGAGTTGCCGTCCCAAGTTGGTCAACTCGTCACAGAGTGAGATATCACATGTATGCATGTATATGACATGTCCATTTCAGACTGCGAGAGTTGCCGTCCCAAGTTGGTCAACTCAGTCACCTTCACTACCTACTGCTGAGTGACAATAACCTACAACACCTACCTGCCATGCTCTGCTTCCTTCCTGACAAAGTCGTCATCTCTGGTAAGATATATACAACTACATCTCCTATTCCATCTCTGGTAAGATATATACAACTACATCTCCTTCTCCTTATTCTTACTGACTTTTTTTTTTCCTTTTGGTCAAAGACATTTCTGCACATAAATATTTTATACAATACTTATATAAGATTGTGTTGGAAGGGCTATTCTATTTTAATAGATCTTAAAAGGACTATTTTATAGCATCAAGGCATCAAATGTATTACCTGTCTCTTGATCATATTTCAGTTCATGGAAATCCTTTACTCTCTCAAGAAGGGTACACAAAATGTACCCATACGCCCGTTCCTGGACCTTCGTCGTTTCCAAGCCTTAAAGAGTTGGTAGCAAGAGAGATAATCAAACACAACATTCCCGATACACAAACATTACCAAATATGTTACAGGGTGAGTATAACCATTGACAGCTAGGGTTCGGGAAAATGCTGGATGCTGGACTGATTCAAATTTTGTAACTTTGTGGCTTAAAGCCGGGTTTTCCAAAATATGAAAGATGAGTGTCTGTGGGTTTGGTGAAACTATTTAGATAGATGTTTTTTGGGAGTGGGAGGATGCTTTAATGTTGAAAACCTAGTTTTCATTTTCAGCGCATGATGTTTGGTACATGTAAGCAACTTACTGTCCAAGTTTTATAATAATTGCACATGGCAATGCCGAGATATAAAAAATAATTGGACATGGCAATGCCGAGATATAAAAAAAAATGTTGATGCCCATATGACAAAGTTAAAAAGGTTAACATAACATATATTTTGAAGAAAGTAGGTCATAGTGACCTAGTTTTCAGGATGTAGTCCCTGCCTGATGAGAGGAAGGTGCTGTTAAAATTTGATGAAGATCGGACATGGTAATGCTGAGCTATAACACAAACTTAATTCCCCCCTGCCCAAACTTAAATAAAAAGGTTAACGTAATGCATATTTTGGAGAAAGTAGGTCATAGTGACCTAGTTTTCAGGGTATGGCTTGATGAGAGGCAGGTGTTTTTAAAGTTTGATGAAGATCGGACATGGTTTTTGCTGAGATATAAAAAAAACTTAATTCCCCCCACGCCCAAACTTAAACAAAAATGTTAACG
This sequence comes from Cyrtodaria siliqua, assembly GCA_037043455.1. Lineage (NCBI taxonomy): Eukaryota > Metazoa > Mollusca > Bivalvia > Adapedonta > Hiatellidae > Cyrtodaria > Cyrtodaria siliqua. Next base: position 110,741 of record JAWPHD010005437.1, on the reverse strand, counting down.
TAACACATACTTTGGAGAAAGTAGGTCACAGTGAGCTAGTTTTCAGGGCATGGTCAGTGCTTGATGAGAGGAAGGTGCTGTTAAAGTTTGATTAAGATCAGACATGGTAATGCTAAGATATATAGAAAACACAAAATGTTGACGCATGCCCGCCCGGTTTACGCTTATCTTATTCATACTTCACCCATATTGGGGCATGGGCTCCCTCCCTCCTCACCACCCCCTCCCCTCCACACCCGTTTTTTTTTTAATTTCATTTTTAGCTCTACTGGCCGAAGTCCATCGTTAACTTTTGTCTCGTTAAGACGATAGAGCCTTCATTTTTCATCTGATCTTTACCAAACTTTACCAGATTGTCACTGAAAGCTCGAACAAGTTCAAAAACCATCCAAATCGGACCAGTAACAGCGGAGTTATGGCCCTTGATTTAGTTAAAAATGCTATATTTTGCCTTATGTTTTTTTTAAATGTTTGATTTTATTATCTCTACTGGCCAAGTTCGAAAACCAGCCAGATCGGACCAGTAACGGCCGAGTTACGGCTCTTGATTTAGTTAAAAATGCTATGTTTTGCCTCTTTAAGACGATAGTCACTCGCTTCATTGATGTTATAAAAGTCATATTAGCAAGTAGAGCATCCACAGGCCCTCTTGGGCCTCTTTTTTTTTTACATATTTCTGTGTTGTTTTAGTCAATTCTTACACATAGCTTCTTACACATATATGTTGCCCCCTCCACACCACCTCTCCCCACACCCACTCGAAACTCGATATTTTTTTGATTTTTTTTTTTACATATTTCTGTGTTGTTTTGGTCAATTCTTACACATAGCTTCTTACACAAATATGTTGCACCCCCCACATCCCCACCAACCCCCCAGCCTCTCTTCGCCCCCCCACCCCCCCACTCGAAACTCAGTAGAGCTTATGCTGTGGTCCGTCGTCCGTCCGTCTGTCTGTCTGTCTGTCCGTAAACTTTTTTTTGTAGCGACTACTCCTCTGAAACTACTGAATGGATTTTCATAAAACTTTACTGAAATGTTGCCCATGAAGTCTAGTTGATCCTAGCAAAAATTTATGTTGATGTGAAATCCAAGATGGCCGCCACGGCTAAAAATAGATTTTTAAAAAACAAGTTTGTAGCGACTACTTCTTGAAAACTCTTAAGTGATATTGATATGGGACTTTTTCTAAAATGATCAGCATGACATGATGTTGGTCCTTGTCGAAAGTCGTTTTGATTCGACCTTAAACATGTCTGCCAGCGGCCATCTTTGTTTACATGTGTTATTTAGTAAAAACTTGTAGCGACTACTACTCTGAAACTACTCGACGGATTTCCATGAAACTTCACAGGAATGTTGCTCTTGATGTCTAAATGATCCCAGCAACATTTCATGTTGGTCGGAAATTCAAGATGGCCACCACAGCTAAAAATAGATTTTCAAAAAACAAGTTTGTAGCGAGTACTTCTTGAAAACTATAAGTGATATTGATATGGGACTTTTTCTAAAATGATCAGTATGGAATGATGTTGATCCTTGTCGAAAATTATTTTGATGCGACATTAAACATGGCTGCCAGCGGCCATCTTTGTTTACATAGAATTATATAATGAAAACTTGTAGCGAACTACTGCAGATTTTCATGAAACTTCACAGGAATGTTGCTCTTGATGTCTAATTGATCCTAGCAAAATTTCAGGTCGGCCGGAATTTCAAGATGGCCGCCACGGCTAAAAATCGATTTTCAAAAAACAAGTTTGTAGCGACTACTTCTTGAAAACTATAAGTGATATTGATATGCGTCTTTTCCTAAAATGATCAGTATGACATGATGTTGATCCTTGTCGAAAACTATTTTGATTCGACATTAAGCATGGCTGCCAGCGGCCATCTTTGTTTACATAGAGTTATATAATGAAAACTTGTAGCGACTACTCCTCTGAAACTACTTCACGGATTTTCATGAAACTACACACGAATGTTGCTCTTGATGTCTAATTGGTCCTAGCAAAACTTCAGGTCGGCCGGAAATTCAAGATGGCCACCACGGCTAAAAATAGATTTTCAAAAAACAAGTTTGTAGCGACTACTTCTTGAAAACTATAAGTGATGTTGGTCCTTGTCAAAAATTGTTTGATTCGATGTTAAACATGGCTGTCAGCGGCCATCTTTGTTTACATAGAGTTATCTAGTAAAAACTTGTAGCGACTACTCCTCTGTAACTACTCGACGGATTTTCATGAAACTTCACAGGAATGTTGCTCTTGATGTCTTATTGATCCTAGCAAAATTTCAGGTCGGTCGGAAATTCAAAATGGCCACCATGGCTAAAAATAGATTTTCAAAATACAAGTTTGTAGTGACTACTTCTTGAAAACTATAAGTGATATTCATATGGGACTTTTTCAAAAATGATCAGTATGACATGGTGTTGATCCTTGTTAAAAATATTTTGATTTGACGTTAAACATGGCCGCTAGTGGCCATCTTTGTTTACATAGAGTTATATAATGAAAACTTGTAGCGACTACACCTCTGAAACTACGCGACGGATTTTCATGAAACTTCACAGGAATGCTGATCTAGCTATCAAAAACCTAGTAGTAAAGCTTCAAGGTCATTGACCTCTTGTTATGAAATTTCATTCATAGAAGAATGTGGGACAAATTAAAAAATACTCATGCCAGACTAGATACAGTAGACTTATTGCCCATGATTACCAGGTGAGTGATCTAAGACCATCCTATCCCTGTTGTTTTTCAATGTTTTAAAACTGATGGGAATTTTATGTTGACAACCCTTAATAGAAGAGCCGTTTTAACCAGCAGAGCCTGTTGTTTTTAATAGAATGGCATTTTGTTTTTAAACAAATGCACTTAAATGTCATCTCAGCAAACTACAAACTTAAGTGCATTTGTTTAAAAACATAATGCCATTCTATAAAAAAAATAGGCTTATAGATGAAATCCATGCATTCAAAAAGATGCACTACCCAAGACACAACTATGTCAAAATAGACTGTTTTGTCTTCCAAAGATTAAGCTATAAACAAGGTTTAAGCATCTAGTGCATAATTATAGTTCATGAGAAAGTGATGTAAATGTAACAATTAAAGTTATCTGCCCTTTGCTTGAAGGATGAAAGTCACATCCACATTTGCTTTTTTGACAGTTGTGATGTACTACCCAAGAAACAACTATAAGCGAAGTTTGAATGGTCTAATGCATAAAGTTTGTGAGAAAGTGACCTAAACACAAATGTTAAAAGTAAAAATTATTGTTATCTGCCCCTTGCATGGAGGGTCAAGGTCACATCAACATTTGCTTTGTCACGTTACAATGTACCACTGAAGATACAACTATAAGCAAAGTTTGAAAGGTCTAGTGCATACAGTTTGTGAAAAAGTGACCTAAACGCAAAAGTTGAAGGTAAAAATTATAAGGTTATCTGCCCTTTGCTTTGAGGGTCAAGGTCACATCCACATTTGCTTTGTCACGTTGCAATGTACCACCCAAGATACAACTATAAGCAAAGTTTGAAAGGTCTATTGCATACAGTTTGTGAAAAAGTGACCTAAATACAAAAGATGAAGGTAAAAATTTAAATTTATCTCCCCTTCGCTTGGCGGGTCAAGGTCACTTCCACATTTGCTTTGTCACACTGCGATGTACCACCCAAGATACAACTATAAGCAAAGTTTGAAAGGTCTAGTTTATACAGTTTGTGAAAAAGTGACCTAAACACAAAAGATGAAGCTAAAAATTTAAATTTATCTCCCCTTCGCTTGGAGGGTCAAGGTCACTTCCACATTTGCTTTGTCACACTGCGATGTACCACCCAAGATACAACTATAAGCAAAGTTTGAACGGTCTAGTGCATACAGTTTGTGAGAAATTGACCTAAACGTAAAAGTGCGTAGAAACAAAAATTCAATAGTCATCAAATTCTAGTTGAATATATTTTTTAACCAAATTATACCTCATAATTGCTCAATATGGAATAATTATGGTTTGATTTTTCTCTAAATGAAACCAGTATATTACAAATGTAATTACTTTTTCTTCAACTCATTTTTGTTTTGACCAAAGTAAACTTGTAATTAAATTTTAATTACAGATATGCTGAAGTCACCAGGCTTCTGTTCCAAATGTGGCGGACCACTTTTTGAATTTTACTCCAGCAAGATATTGCCATGGCACTTCCTGTTTGGAAATGTAGACTGGATCCCGCTTTACCAACAGCTATGCTCTCCACATCAACCTGAAGGATGTGGGTAGTAAACCAGTCTGTGGAATATTTTAAATTCAAATACTAGACTGTGATTGCTTCTTCTGCTTCTGCCAGATATTGGCCAGCATCAAGTAACTGATGGTGATGTCAAGTCACTATAGAGGATGCGCTAAAAATAGAAAATTAGAATGTCTCAAGCTTCTTGGCAGCTTTGGGGGATATATCGGGCAGTACAGTTCACCAGAAAGAATGAAAAGAATAAATGGTCCAAAAATGCAAAGTTATACAAAATATACATACATGTATACTATTTTAATTGACTTTACATATGCGCTTTGTTTCGCTTGAATTATACATACATTTAATCTAAGCTAAAAATCCAGAAATCTAACATACTATCGTCAAGAGCCCCCCTGACCAAGGGGCAACTCCCCATCAGGCGTACAATTCAAATTCACCCAGCTACGCCCCTGTATATCTTTCCATGAAGTGTGTACCTTTGTCCCCCTACCCATAAGAGAAGATACTTAACTTTTCCTCCTGTGTTTTAAGGGGCTGTTGAAATATTAACTGTGTACGTCGAAATTTTTCCCACCCATCTGGGAGGTTGGAACATTTTCAGTTTTTTTTATCAGAGGAAAAAATCAATTAGTTTCCACAGTTAATTCCAGAAAGAATACTTTGTCTGACATTGTGATGTGTTTGGTATTTATCATGCAGATATGCACTTTTCTGCCTAATAAAGGGGTGACCTAATACATTTTGCTTTATAAGGCACTGACCAATAAAGCAAATCAATGCGGAATCCCTCTGTGTTTATTGTACGTAACATTATCTGACGTCATAAAACAACAAAATGGCGGCGTCGCCGATAAGCGTAACATTCTGAGAAATAGGTAATAATAGTAATCCATACAGAAAATGTTGATAATCTACATGATAAATAGAATATTATGTCAGTGCCTTTTACTACCAAGTTTATTAGGCGAGGCTTAGAAAACGAAGAATGGCGAGGCTCTATTCTCTGTTTCTCTACATTGAGAATGTATCAGTCCTGGCTACTACTGTATTTAGGTGAATATATGGTTAATCTGGATTTTTACGATCCCATATTGGAAATGTTAACCAATAATGCATTACATTATAGTAACATTAAAATCTACCTCTCCTTCAGCAGATTCATATTAAGTACTGTGAACTCCTGTGAGCATTGGCATGTCATAAAACAGATTCCAGTACAGTTAAAATCAGATCAACAACCTGCCTTTTATGCAGAATTTGTAAGCAGCCTGATGCTTCTATTGTATAAATTTATGTTAAAGGGACACATGGCAATCTTGATTTTTTGAAAACTCACGGCGTCCCGTTAGTTTTTCTCGTAATTTGCATTCTTTCAATCATTAATATTAATTGTTAGAATAGTTCAAAGCAAATTGTTTTTACATATTATTGACTTTTGATAATATTGCACCAATAATATATTTAAAAAATGTGTAGAATAATGAAGGAAATGGAATTATCATTTTTTTATTTAATTATATGCAAGCAGTTTTAAAGTCAAAATGATACAGGATTAATAAATCGATGTACTAATTGTAATGCCAGATATAAAACTCAAGATTGCCATGTGTCCCTTTAAACGGAAAACGATTTATTGAGTAAATTTTATAAAAAAAGAAAGGACCACCAAGAAAATCCAGTGCTATGTAAATAACATGTATAATTAATGAAGTTTGTGTCCCCGTACTCTGTGTATAAACTTTTTATTTATTGGTGCTTGAACACTTTTGAATGCTCAACTAAGAATGCAGGATTTTGGATGAATTGACTTGAGCAAGAAACATTCAAGGCAGTTATGCAGGAGAAGAAGCCTGGACCATATTGTGATATACATGTAGGAATAGCCGAATTACGTCTGGTGTGAAAGTAGTTCTATGTACATATTTATGTTTTATCATGTTGTGAACTAAATGAGGGACCAACATATATTTTGATTGTTGCTTTATAACTACTTGTGGTTTATTGTCTTACTTTTTTTAGGGAAAAGGGAAGACATGTGTTAATTGTCCATCAAAGTGTTAATTGTCCGTCAAAGGCATCAACATTTAGTTTTTTCTTTTCTCAGTAACCATAAGTACTAGATAAACCAAACTTGTATCATAGTTTTGCATTAGATAATACAGCTCATGACACAGTGCAGTTACACAAATTAGTTTACCTGTAACAGGTATTTTTATTTATTTTTTTAATTTTGTATTAGTTCAAAATGATTATTTATCCTTTCTTGTGTCATATTGGAGTGTGCCAGTATATGCATGTACTGATAGATTAAGTTTAAAGCTTTGGTGCCAATAATCTAAACACTAAAGCTATGGTGTCAATGATCCACTCTAAAGCCTATAGCTCTGGTGCAATAATCCAAACGGTGTCAATATTCAAACTCTAGAACCCAGAGCTATGGTGTCAATATTCAAACTCTAGAGCCCAGAGCTATGGTGTCAATATTCAAACTCTAGAACCCAGAGCTATGGTGGAAATATTCACTCTAGAACCCAGAGCTATGGTGGAAATATTCAAACTCTAGAACCCCGAGCTATGGTGGAAATTTTCCAACTCTAGAGCCCAGAGCTATGGTGTCAATATTCAAACGGTAGAGCCCAGAGCTATGGTACCAATATCTAAACTCTAAGGCTCAGAGCTATGGTACCAAAATCGAAACTCCAGAGATATGGTGCTAATATCCAAACTCCCGACCACCAACCTTTGGTGCCAATAGTCCAAACTTGGTACCACCTTATATTTGTATGTTTTACATTTTTTTATTTTATTAATAGTTTACAATTATAATCATTGTCTAGTCATTCTAATATTAAAGGTGTTGATACAAAATTTCCATGTATTTAAATGTATTTAAAAAGGGCTCTGAAAACATTGAAAGAAGCTGAAAGAATTATCAAAATGCCATCAAAATGCCATAAAATAAATATACAGATGGAAAAAATAAAAAAATAAATATACAGATGTAAAATGTATAAATAGTTTTCTTATTTTTCATTTGCAGTTTTATTTGCTTTAAAATTTATTTTGTCAATATGCCATAATATATGGTAAAAAGATGCGATGACGTCATCGTTCCAAGATGGCCACCTCCATTAGTGTTCCTTGTAAATTTTCAATAGGTCATATCTCCTTTGTTTTTCATGGCATTTTGATCATTCCTTAGCTTCTTTCAAGTTTTTCAGAGCCCTTTTAAATAAATCCTATTTGAAAATAGTGCATCAACCCCTTTAATATGACACCCGTCTTTATAATACATGCAGTAAATCAATTTTGCAGTGGATCTATGCTTGTTGGTGCAGTCATTATTTTTAGCATCCTCTAGACTTGATTCATACATATTTCAGGGCATTTGTTCAATAAACTCATGGTGTTTAAAAGCTTGTTTGCTCAAGGTGTTTAAAGCTTGACTGCTGTCTGTTTTGAGTACCGCCGTAATGTGCATCATTGTCTGCAGCTTTAGAACATAATATTTATAAAGAGATATTTATTTACAATATCTAACATGTTTTGATATTGTCTAACAGCATTCTGTACGACTGTCTCAGGAGCTTAAAAACGGGATATAATAAAAATAATTGAACCTTCTTATGTTTGTAAACACTTTGCTTTGCATTTTGTTTAAATGTGTTGTTGTTTTAAACAAAGTTGTCAGACCTGCTCGAGCCACCACCTCTATTAAAAAAAAAACTGCTTAAAGGGACACACGGCAATCTTTATTTTTTAAAAACATTACGGCGTCCCGCTAGTTTTTCTGCATAACTTGCATTTGTTCAATCATTAATATTAATTATAAGAATAGTATTAAGCAATTTGTTTTTGCATATTATTAATTTTTGATATTATTGCACCAATAATATATTAAAACTTATAGTATAATAAGATGAAATAGTGAATACTTAAAATTTGATTTATTTAAATGTAACCAGGGTAAAAGTAAAAATGATTCTGGATATATAAATCGACACCCATTTCAAACACTTCAAGACCGAAGCATTGTGGTGTAGTGGTTATAGCGTCTGCCTTGCATTCGGGAGGTCGTGGGTTCGAGTCCCCTGACCGCGTCATACCAAAGACTTTAAAAATGGAGTAGTCACTTGTAACCCTTGCCTGACGAGCAAATAATGGGTAGTGCTACGACTGATTGAACAGTGTCAGAATAATGTGACTGGGTGGGTGGGGGTATCATGCCTACTACGGCGTGGTATTCCAGTGTGGCAGCACTATAAAGAAACCATTGAGTTCGCTGCTTCAAGTAGACATATCATCACATCACACAACAACACACAGATAAAAGTCCAGACATTGTGCCTATAATCGTCGGGTAGGACGCCTGTCGTAGGTGGAGGGACTATAATCCTTAGAAATACACACACTCAAACACTTCAAGATTGCTGTGTGTCCCTTTAAAGGGACCACCATTTTAGTTCCAGATTATATTGATAAAAGGCACCTGCATTAAGCGACCCACTGTGTTAAGAGATTATTTTTTCTTTTCCCTTATGTGGTATCTTAAATACAGGTTTGTGGCATCCGTGGCCGACTGGTTAGAGTCTCTGACTTGAAATTACTTGCCTCTCACCGCTGTGGGTTCGATCCCTCAGGGGTCTAGGATTCTTTATGTGAGGAAGCTATACAGCTGGCTTGCGGAATTTTGGTGGTTCTACTCAGGTACCCTCTCATGTATGAAAATTGCCCGGAGGGACACCTGGATTCTTCCTACCCAATGGAAGCTGGGAAGTTGCCGTATGACCTTAGCTGTTGGTGCGACTGTAAAATCCAATTCAGTTAAATAGATGTTTGACTGTTATAACACTATGTGCTGTGTATTTTCTATATTTATTCATTAGTTATGGGTAAGTGCAATATAGTGTCGAAATTTATATCATTTACAATGTAGAATACTAAATGACGTCCGTATTCCATCAAGTATGTAAACCTACAGTATAGCGACAAAATTCAGTTGCACCTTTTAGGTTACAGGAAATGGACAAACTGCATGTTTTACTCTCAAAGAAGCCTTGTTCATCATGTAATCCATCACTGGTTGTACACATTAGTGTCCATGTTCATGCATTTTTGACATTTTGTTTTTAAAAAAAAAATTAACAAAAATTAAATCTAGTGCTACAATAGCACTAATGGATATACTTCCAAAATGTCACTACATGGCTGTATACCAGATTCATCTCATGTAGAGTATTTCTAATTTAATGCATTATGTGCCTTTCAAATAAATTTACCAATATATTATAAGCTCTACTGGCCCTACTGGCCATGGGCCAGCAGAGCTTATGGGATGGCAAGTTGTCCGTCTGTCTGTCGTTAACTTTTGTCTCGTTAAGATGATAGGGCCTTCATTTTTCATCTGATCTTTACCAAACTTTACCAGATTGTTAATATAAATGAAAGCTCGGAAAAATTCGAAAACCAGACAGATCTGACCACTAACAGCGGAGTAATGGCCCTTGATTTAGTAAAAAATTCTATATTTTGCCTCGTTAAGACGATAGTGCCTTCATTTTTCATCCGATCTTTACCAAACTTTACGAAATTGCTAATGTCGATGAAAGCTCGGACAAATTCTAAAACCAGCCAGATGTGACTTGTAACAGCGGAGTTATGGCCCATGATTTAGTTAAAAATGCTATATTTTGCCTCGTTAAGATGATAGGGCCTTCATTTTTCATCCGATCTTTACCAAACTTTACGAGATGTTAATGTCGAAAGCTCGGAAAAGTTCGAAAGCCAGCCAGATCGGACCAGTAACAGCGGAGTTACGGCCCTTGATTTAGTTAAAAAAGCTATGTTTTGCCTCGTTAAGATGATAGGGCCTTCATTTTTCATCCGATCTTTACCTGGTCGTTAATGACAATGAAAGCTTGGACAAGTTCGAAAACCAGCCAGATCAGACCAGTAACAGCAGAGTTACGGCCCTTGATTTAGTTGAATATGCTATAGTTTGCCTCGTTAAGACGATAGAGCCTTCATTTTTCATCCGATCTTTACTAAACTTTACCATATTGTTAATGTCAATGAAAGCTCAGAAAAGTTTGAAAGCCAGCCAGATCGGACCAGTTACAGTGGAGTTATTGCCCCTTGATTTCGTTAAAAATGCTATATTTTGCCTCAAGACGATAGGGCCGTCATTTTTCATCCGATCTTTACCAAACTTTACCAGATTGTTAATATCAAAGAAAGCTCGAACAAGTTCGAAAACCAGCCAGATCGGCCCGGTAACAGCGGAGTTATGGTCCTTGATTTTGTTAAAAGTGCTATATTTTGCCTCAGGCCAGAAAAAAAAATACCTGTGTTTCTGGTTACCCGACCGTCCCTATTATTTTTCGCCGACCCTACAGTTTTTTATCAAAAATAAAAAAAATACGAAAAAGCTGAAACGGTAATGTACGAAAATATTGAGTACGAAACATGCGCTAAAACATGGCCGCCTCCAAGGTGCACTGCGCGTCCGTTTTGGCTATTAGTATTGGAAAATGCAGCCATGGGACAGAGCAGAAGTTATGAAAAACATTAATCATGACATGCTGCCAGCAGTTTTGTTCTTCCAATACCACCCAGCCTCAGGAAAATTATAAAATTCAATCGTATGTAAACTCATAATGGCAGAAAATATGTGTTTTCAATTATTTTATTCAAAACAAACAAGTTAAGAAGATATCATGAGGTTGTTTACCTTCTCTCCTTGAAAAATCGCTACAAATTAACTCTTAACACATTTAAAGATACCTTTAACATCGTCCAAACATCACATGGGTAAAAAAAAAAAAAAAAAAAAAAAAAATTTACCGACCTACCTACCCTATTTTTTTCAGCTGAGTAACCAGAAACACAGGTGGGTTTTTTTCTGGCCTCATCAATACGATAGGGCCTTCTTTTTACATCTAATCTTTACCAAACTTTACCAGTTTTTTTTCCTTTTTTTTTTAAATATGTTTTTTTGCTTAAATTGTTTTTTTTTAATTACTTCTTTTTTTCTTTTTTTGGTGACTGACGAAATGTAGCAAGAAGCATTGCTATGATTTCTAGTTATGAAGTCTCATTCATAGAAGAAAGTGGGACAAATTAAAAAATACCCATACCAGTCTAGACACAGCAGTCTTATTTCCCATGATTACAGGGGAGCGATCTAAGGCCATCCTGGCCCTGTTGTTTTTGCAATGTTTCAAAAGAAGTACTGATGGGAATTTTATGTCGACAATCCTTGATATAAGAGCCGTTTTAGCCAGTAGAGCGTCCACAGTGCCTCTTGTTAAAAAAAACACAATGTTATGTACCTGATCATTAAACAAGCTATAATTGTATACATGTACCATTGCTTTGTTTACACACTATTAAAGTTACATGTGTACTTGATCATTTGTGTTACATGTGTAACCAACTGCTATGTGATTTACACATTTTAATTGGCATGTGTTCCTGATGATGTGGTTTACACACTAATTTACATGTGTATCTGATCATTACTTGGTTTACATTGAAATTTACCTGTGCACCTGATAATAAGTTGGTGTACATACTGTAATGTAGTACATGTGTACCTAATAGTTATGTGGTTTACACACTGTGACTTTACTTGTGATCCTGGTTTACACTGAAATTGACATGTGTTAGTTGTTATATGGTTTAAGTGTACCTGATCATGAGGTGGTGTACACCCAGTAATTTACACATGTACATGCTTGTTAGTTGGTTTACACATTGTGTAATTGACATGTGTACCTGATCATTAGGTACTGTACACTGTAATTTACATATGTACATGATTGTTAGTTGGTTTACACATAGTGATTGGCACGTGTACCTGATCTTTAGATGGTGTACACCCTGTAATTTACACATGTACATGATTGTTAGTTGGTTTACACATTGTAATTGACATGTGTACCAGATCATTAGGTGGTGTACACCCTGTAATTTACACATGTACACGATTGTTAGTTGGTTTACACATTGTGTAATTGACATGTGTACCTGATCATTAGGTGGTGTACATCCTGTAATTTACACATGTACATGATTGTTATTTGGTTTACACATTGTAATTGACATGTGTACCTGATCATTACGTGGTGTACACCCTGTAATTTACACATGTACATGATTGTTAGTTGGAATGAATGAATGGTGTTTTACGGCACGTCGACACATAAATAGGTCATATTGGATTGTTAGTTGGTTTACTCAGTGTAATTGACATGTGTACCTGATCATTAGGTGGTGTAAACTGTAATTTACACATGTACATGATTGTTAGTTGGTTTACTCATTGTAATTGACGTGTACCTGATCATCAGCTGCTGTACACTCTGAAATTTACACATGCACATGATTGTTAGTTGGTTTAAACATTGTAATTGAATCAATGACACGTGTAACATTAGTTTAACACACTGTGTACACTCTTAGGAATCATGCACACATTTGTCAAGTTTATCGAAGTGTACATAATCATAAAGTGTAAAAACATTTAATTTCGTCCTGTGTTGTAATGACATTTATGATGTTGAAGTTTAAATATTGATGTAGTGAGTACATGATGCACGAGATGGTACCTTCTGGTCATTTTATTATGTTTTATGGAGATGGGTTTCATTTCGTATTTAATATACCTTATTCTCTTACGTGTATAAACTATGCTTATTATTTATTATGTAAACTTGAAAGTAAATCATGAAAGATACCTGGTGTTGTTGTCCGGACTTTTATTCCTTTCAAATTCGTTCCTCAGTGATCAATTTGCGTTACACAGACACCGTCCTTGACTGGGTTACAGCAACATCCAGATCTTGAGCAGGTTCGATAACTGATAAACGACTTGATTTAAGTGAATGTGCCATTGAATTCTTTGGAAACTTCAAAAGGTTGGAATCAACTTTGATGTTCATACTATAAATAGGATCAATGACACATCACCTGAGCCAAAGGCTCAAGGTGATCTATTGGGATCACCCGTTGTCCGTCCGTGCGTCGTTAACTTTTCTTCAAACAACTTCTCCTCAGAAACCGCTTGGCCAATTTTGACAAAACTTCACATGGATGATCCTTAGATGAATGACTTTTAGATTTGTTAAAATAAGGCCAGTGCGTCATCCAAGATGGCCGCCATTACCATATATGGTTGAAACCTTAAAAAATCTTCTCAAGAACCGCTGGACAGATTTCAGTTTTTCTTTTAAAATGATCGCCAACGCCTAGACTTTCAAGTTTGTCAAATGAAGTCCCCGGGGTCAAAATTTGCCATGGCCTGGGGATCCAAAGTTTGTATATTGAGATTTTGCATGTTCTTCTTAGACTTCTATAGGAAAAATCTTCTTTGAAACCACAAGGCACAGAGCTTTCATGTATTATATGTAGCATGAGCTTATTGTCCTCTAAGTTTGTTCAAATGGTGACCTTGGGGTCTAATATGGCCCTGCCCCGGGGGTCACAGTTTTAAATAGACTTATATAGGGGAAAAAATCTTCTTCTCTGAAACTGCAAGAGCCAGTTGTTTAATATTTTGCATTTGCTATAAGCTTATGGTTCTCTATCAAGTTCGTTCAAATAGTGACCCTGACGTCAAATTTGGCCCCGCCCCGAGGGTCACATTTTTTCAAAGACTTATATAGGAAAAAATCTTCTCTGAAACTGCAATAGCCAGAGGTTTAATATTTTGCATTTGCTATAAGCTTATGGTCCTCTACCAAGTTTATTCAAATGGTGACCCTGGGGTCAAAGTTGGTCCCGTCCTGCGAGTCACAGTTTTACATGGACTTATATAGGAAAAACTACAAGAGCCTGAGGTTTAATATTTTGCATTTATTATACGTTTATGGTCCTTTACCAAGTTTGTTCAAATGGTGACCCTGGTGTCATATTTGGCCTCGCTCCAGGGGTCGCATATTTTACATAGACTTGTATAGGGAAAAACTTCTCTGAAACCACAAAGCACACAACTATGGGGTCACATTTGGCCCTGCCCCAGGTGTTGCACTCTAGCACCTTCATTTTGTATTTGACCTTTACCAAACTTTGTCAGTGTCTTTATATCAATGTTGTTAACACAACAGAGGTCACATTTCTTGAACAATCTTAACCAAACTTGCACAGATTGTATATGACCATAAGATTTCGAAGAAGTTCGATAATGTGCCATTACTCAGGTGATCGATTTAGGGCCATCTTGGTCCTCTTGTTAATACATTTATCTCCCATATTCAGCAGTTATCAAGTTGCTTCCTAGTTCCAGTCCATTTTAAGTGCATTGGGAATATACTGTGTACCTTAAATGCTCCTGGGGACGTTACATTTCACGACTGGGGGACATTTATTCGAAGCCAAAAAAATGTTTGTTTTTTACGTATTATACGGTTACCTCTAAAATGCTTAAGGGGAGGTATTTTGCTAAACTAGACCTCAAGTCGGGCTACTGGCAAGTGTATTTTCTCTAAACTAGACCCCATAATATGTTAAACAAGAAGCATCGCCCGTCCGTTCAGACGCACGACTTTCGAAGCCATGTCTGTTTATTGGGAAACTAAGTTGAAAGGCATAATTCTGCTTAATTACCTAACAGTTATTCATAGGAAAGTGTGTGATGTGTCACTGAGTTCTTTAAGGCGATTTTAAGATATAATGAAACATTTAAATTTAACAAGAAATCCGTGGATTCACATGTCTCGTCTAACGGGGGCTGGATTTAAAAATTAAAAGGTCAATGATGCTTAAATGAAAGTTTGTAAACCTTTTAGTAACTAAAAACAATCAAGTTTGCTGTTTGCTGAGATGACATTTAAGTGCATTTGTTTAAAAACAAAATGCCATTCTATTAAAAACAAAACAAGAGGGCCTGTGGATGCCCTACTGGCTAAACGGCTCTTATATCAAGGGTTGTCGACATAAAATTCCCATCAGTAGTTTTTTTAAAACATTGCATAGGATGGCCTTAGATCGCTCACCTGGTAATCATGGGCAATAAGTCTGCTGTGTCTAGACTGGCATGGGCATTTTTTAATTTGTCACACTTTCTTCTATGAATGAAATTTTATAACAAGAGGCCCAAGAGGGCCTGTGGACACTCTACTGGCTAACATGGCTCTTATAACATCAATGAAGCAAGTGACTGCCATTTACATTTTTTTGAAAGTTTCGGGCAAAAAACAGCTTTTTGACTAAATCAAGCGCCATAACTAAAGAATCTGGTAAAGTTTGTTAAAGATCCGATGAAAAATGAAGGCGCTACCGTATTAACGAGGCAAAATTTAATTATTTTTAACTAAATCAAGAGCCATAACTCCTCTGTTACTGGTCCGATTGGTCCAACATAGAGCTAAAAAAAAATAAAAAATATATATATATATAAAAAAGAAAGTCATAAAATCTGGTGTAATTTTTCCAAAGATCAGATGCAAAATGAAGGCCCTATCGTATGACGAGGCAAATTGTAGCATTTTTAACAAAGTCAAGGCCCATAACTCTGCTGTTACTGGTCCGATCTGGCTGGTTTTCGAACTTGACCGAGCTTTCATTGACTAACAATCTGATAAAGTTTGGTAAAGATCGGATGAAAAATGAAGGCCCTATCGTTTTAACGAGGCAAAATATAGAATTTTGAACTAAATCAAGGGCATTAACTCCGCTGTTACTGGTCTGATATGAATGGTTTTCGGACTTGTCCGAGCTTTCATTGATATTAACAATCTGATTAAGTTTGGTAAAGATCGGATGAATAATGAAGCCCCATATCGTCTTAACGAGGCAAAATATAGCATTTTTAACTAAATCAAGGGCCATAACTCTGCTGTTACTAGTCCGATATGAATGGTTTTCAAACTTGTCCGAGCTTTCATTGATATTAACAATCTGATAAAGTTTGGTAAAGATCGGATGAATAATGAAGCCCCATATCGTCTTAACGAGGCAAAATATAGCATTTTTAACTAAATCAAGGGCCATAACTCCGCTGTTACTGGTCCGATATAAATGGTTTTCGAACTCGTCCGAGCTTTCATTGATATTAACAATCTGATAAAGTTTGGTAAAGATCAGATGAACAATGAAGCCTCTATCGTCTTAACAAGGCAAAATATAGCATTTTTAACTAAATCAAGGGCCATAACTACGCTGTTGATGGTCCGATATGGCTGGTTTTCGAACTTGTTTGAGCTTTTAACGACATTAACAATTTGGTAAAGTTTGGTAAAGATCAGATGAAAAATGAAGGCCCTATCGTCTTAACGAGGCAAAATATAGCATTTTGAACTAAATCAAGGGCCATAACTCCGCTGTTACAGGTCCGATCCGGCTGGTTTTGGAACTTTTCCGAGCTTTCATTGATATTAACAACCTGTTAAAGTTTGGTAAAGATCGGATGAAAAATGAAGGCCCTATCGTCTTAAGGAGACACAAGTTAACAACGGACAACTCGCCATCCCATAAGCCTAAATTGGGTGGGGGTGGTTTATATTAACATTCTAAACAAATATGGTAAAGATCAGATAAAAAATGAAGTAACTACAGATTTAACAAAGGAAAATACAATATAGCATTTTTCAACAAATCAAGGGCCATAACCTGTCATTACTAATTAGATCCAGCTGGTTTTCGAACTTGTCAAAGATTTCATTGATATACCGCACTTTGCACAACTAGACATCATACCGAGGCTTCCTGTCAAATTTTGTAGAAATCCAACAAGCCATTTAGGAGGAGTCTAAGCGCCAACAAGAAATTTAAAGTAAAAATGTCAAAGTGTCATAAATCAGCTAACTAGAACAAAAGTGTGACATGCACAACTAGACATCTTACCTAAGCTTCCTGCCAAGTCTCGTCGAAATCCAACAAGGCGTTTAGGAGGAGTAGCGCCGACAAGAAAACGCAATAGGCACAACGAGAAATCATAGCAACGCTTCCTGCTAACACGGCGTTAACACAAAACAAGAGGTCAATGACCTTGAAGCTCTACTGATTGATTTTGATTTCAGGAAGTAGTCGCTACAAACTTGTTTTTTGAAAATTTATTTTTAGCCGTGGCGGCCATCTTGAATTTCCGGCCGACCTGATATTTTGCTAGGATCAATTAGACATCAAGAGCAACATTCCTGTGAAGTTCATGAAAATCCGTCCAGTAGTTTCAGAGGAGTAGTCGCTACAAGTTTTCATTATATAATTCTATGTAAACAAAGATGGCCGCTGACAGCCATGTTTAATGTCGAATCAAAATAATGTTCGACTCGGATAACCATCATGTCATGCTGATCATTTTAGAAAAAGTCCCATATCAATATCACTTATAGTTTTCAAGAAGTAGTCTCTACAAACTTGTATTTTGAAAATCTATTTTTAGCCATGGTGGCCATCTTGAATTTCCGGCCGACCTGAAATTTTGCTAGGATCAATTAGACATCAAGAGCAACATTTCTGTGAAGTTTCATGAAAATCCGTCCAGTAGTTTCAGAGGAGTAGTCGCTACAAGTTTTCATTATATAACTCTATGTAAACAAAGATGGCCACTGGCAGCCATGTTTAATGTCGAATCAAAATAATGTTCGACTCGGATAACCATCATATCATGCTGATCATTTTAGAAAAAGTCCCATATCAATATCACTTATAGTTTTCAAGAAGTAGTCACTACAAACTTGAATTTAAAAAATCTATTTTCAGCTTTGGCGGCCATCTTGGATTTCACATCAACATGAATTTTTGCTAGGATCAACTAGACTTCATGGGCAACATTTCTGTAAAGTTTTATGAATATCCATCCAGTAGTTTCAGAGGAGTAGTCGCTACAAATAAAAGTTAACTGACGGACGGACGGACGGATGGACGACGGACGCCGCACCACGGCCTAAGCTCTGCTGATCTCTGATCAGTAGAGCTAAAAAACATAAAAAAAGTAATTAAAAAAAATAATGAAATAAAAAAAAACATAAAAAAAAAAAAATTAAAAAAATATAAAAAATATAAAAAATTTAAAAAATATAAAAAAATCAACAAAAAAACAAGGTCAATGACCTTGAAGCTCTACTGATTGATTTTGATTTCAGGAAGTAGTCGCTACAAACTGTTTTTTTGAAAATCTATTTTTAGCTGTGGTGGCCATCTTGAATTTCCGGCCGACCTGAAATTTTGCTAGGATCAATTAGACATCAAGAGCAACATTCCTGTGAAGTTTCATAAAAATCCGTCAAGTAGTTTCAGAGGGGTAGTCGCTACAAGTTTTCATTATATAACTCTATGTAAGCAAAGATGGCCACTGACAGCCATGTTTAACATTGAATCAAAATAATGTTCGACTCGGATAACCATCATGTCATGCTGATCATTTTAGAAAAAGTCCCATATCAATATCTCTTATAGTTTTCAAGAAGTAGTCGCTACAAACTTATTTTTTAAAAATTTATTTTTAACTGTGGCAGCCATCTTGAATTTCTGGCCGATCTGAAATTTTGCTAGGATCAATAAGACATTAAGAGCAACATTCCTGTAAAGTTTCATGAAAATCCGCCAAGTAGTTTCAGAGGAGTAGTCGCTACAAGTTTTCATTATATGACTCTATGTAAACAAAGATGGCCGCTGGCAGCCACGTTTAACGTCGAATCAAAACGATTTTTGATAAGGACCAACATCATGTCATGCTGATCATTTTAGAAAAAGTCCCATATCAATATCACTTATAGTTTTCAAGAAGTAGTCGCTACAAACTTGCATGAAAATCTATTTTTAGCCATGGCGGCCATCTTGAATTTCCGGCCGACCTGAAATTTTGCTAGGATCAATTAGACATCAAGAGCAACATTTCTGTGAAGTTTTATGAAAATCCGTCAAGTAGTTTCAGAGAAGTAGTCGCTACAAGTTTTCATTATATAACTCTATGTAAACAAAGATGGCCACTGGCAGCCATGTTTAATGTCGAATCAAAATAATGTTCGACTCGGATAACCATCATGTCATGCTGATCATTTTAGAAAAAGTCCCATATCAATATCACTTATAGTTTTCAAGAAGTAGTCGCTACAAACTTGTATTTTGAAAATCTATTTT
The DNA here is from genome assembly GCA_037043455.1 of Cyrtodaria siliqua. Taxonomy (NCBI): domain Eukaryota; kingdom Metazoa; phylum Mollusca; class Bivalvia; order Adapedonta; family Hiatellidae; genus Cyrtodaria; species Cyrtodaria siliqua. The sequence goes on along the minus strand of JAWPHD010005437.1, from coordinate 91,406 downwards.
TAGCCATGGCGGCCATCTTGAATTTCCGGCCGACCTGAAATTTTGCTAGGATCAATTAGACATCAAGAGCAACATTTTTGTGAAGTTTCATGAAAATCCGTCAAGTAGTTTCAGAGGAGTAGTCGCTACAAGTTTTCATTATATAACTCTATGTAAACAAAGATGGCCACTGGCAGCCATGTTTAATGTTGAATCAAAATAATGTTCGACTCGGATAACCATCATGTCATGCTGATCATTTTAGAAAAAGTCCCATATCAATATCACTTATAGTTTTCAAGAAGTAGTCGCTACAAACTTATTTTTTAAAAATCTATTTTTAACTGTGGCAGCCATCTTGAATTTCTGGCCGATCTGAAATTTTGCTAGGATCAATTAGACATTAAGAGCAACATTCCTGTAAAGTTTCATGAAAATCTGCCAAGTAGTTTTAGAGGAGTAGTCGCTACAAGTTTTTACTATATGACTATTATGTAAACAAAGATGGTCGCTGGCAGCCACGTTTAACGTCGAATCAAAACAATTTTTGATAAGGACCAACATCATGTCATGCTGATCATTTTAGAAAAAGTCCCATATCAATATCACTTATAGTTTTCAAGAAGTAGTCGCTACAAACTTGTATTTTGAAAATTTATTTTTAGCCGTGCCGGCCATCTTGAATTTCCGGCCGACCTGAAATTTTGCTAGGATCAATTAGACATCAAAAGCAACATTCCTGTGAAGTTTCATGAAAATCCGTCAAGTAGTTTCAGAGGAGTAGTCGCTACAAGTTTTCATTATATAAAAGATGGCCGCTGGCAGCCATGTTTAACGTCAAATCAAAACGATTTTCGACAAGGACCAACATCATGTCATGCTGATCATTTTAGAAAAAGTCCCATATCAATATCACTTATAGTTTTCAAGAAGTAGTCGCTACAAACTTGTATTTAAACAAGAGGTCAATGACCTTGAAGCTCTACTGATAGATTTTGATAGCTAGGTGAAGTGAAGTTTCATAAAAACTGTCAAGTAGTTTCAGAGGAGTAGTCGCTACAAGTTGAAGTTTTTACTACATAACTCTAGGTAAACAAAGATGGCCACTGGCAGCCATGTTTAATGTCGAATCAAAATAATTTTTGACAAGGATCAACATCTTGTCATGCTGATCATTTCAGAAAAAGTCCCATATCAATATCACTTACAGTGTTCAAGAAGTAGTCGCTACAAACTTGTTTTTAAAAATCTATGTTTAGCTGTGGTGGCCATCTTGAATTTCCAGCCGACCTGAAATTGTGCTAGGATCAACTAGACATCAAGAGCAACATTCCTGTGAAGTTTCATGAAAATCCGTCTAGTGGTTTCAGAGGAGTAGTCACTACACATTTTTACTATACAAACTCTTATGTAAACAAAGATGGCCACTGGCAGCCATGTTTAACGTCGAATCAAAATAATGTTTGACTAGGATCAACATAATGTCATGCTGATCATTTTAGAAAAAGTCCCATATCAATATCACTTAGTTTTCAAGAAGTAGTCGCTACAAACTTATTTTTTAAAAATCTATTTTTAGCTGTGGCGGCCATCTTAAATTTTTGGCCGACCTGAAATTTTGCTACGATCAATTGGACATCAAGAGCAACATTCCTGTAAAGTTTCATGAAAATCCGCCAAGTAGTTTCAGAGGAGTAGTCGCTACAAGTGTTTACTATATAACTCTATGTAAACAAAGATGGCCACTGGCAGCCATGTTTAACGTCAAATCAAAACGATTTTTAACAAGGACCAACATCATGTCATGCTGATCATTTTAGAAAAAGTCCCATATCAATATCACTTATAGTTTTCAAGGAGTAGTCGCTACAAACTTGTATTTTAAAAATCTATTTTTAGCTTTGGCGGCCATCTTGGATTTTGCATCAACATGAATTTTTGCTAGGATCAACTAGACTTCATGGGCAACATTTCTGTAAAGTTTCATGAATATCCATCCAGTAGTTTCAGAGGGGTAGTCGCTACAAGTTTTTACTATATAAATCTATGTAAACAAAGATGGCCGCTAGCGGCCATGTTTAAAGTCGCATCGAAATAAATTTCGACAAGGATCAACATCATGTCATGCTGATCATTTTAGAAAACGTCCCATATCAATATCACTTACAGTTTTCAAGAAGTAGTCGCTACAAATTTATTTATTTTAAATCTATTTTTAGCCGTGGCGGCCATCTTGAATTTCCGGCCAGCCTGAAATTTTTCTAGGATCAACTAGACATCAAGAGCAACATTCCTGTGAAGTTTCATGGACATCCGTCAAGTAGTTTCAGAGGAGTAGTCGCTACAAATTTTTACTATATAACTCTATGTAAACAAAGATGGCCACTGGCAGCCATGTTTAACGTCGAATCAAAACGATTTTTGACAAGGACCAACATCATTTCATGCTGATCATTTTAGAAAAAGTCCCATATCAATATCACTTATAGTTTTCAAGGAGTAGTCGCTACAAACTTGTATTTTAAAAATCTATTTTTAGCTTTGGCGGCCATCTTGGATTGTGCATCAACATGAATTTTTGCTAGGATCAACTAGACTTCATGGGCAACATTTCTGTAAAGTTTCATGAATATCCATCCAGTAGTTTCAGAGGAGTAGTCGCTAGAAGTTTTTACTATATAAATCTATGTAAACAAAGATGGCTGCTAGCGGCCATGTTTAAAGTCGCATCGAAATAAATTTCGACAAGGATCAACATCATGTCATGCTGATCATTTTAGAAAAAGTCCCATATCAATATCACTTACAGTTTTCAAGAAGTAGTCGCTACAAATTTATTTATTTTAAATCTATTTTTAGCCGTGGCGGCCATCTTGAATTTCCGGCCAGCCTGAAATTTTTCTAGGATCAACTAGACATCAAGAGCAACATTCCTGTGAAGTTTCATGGACATCCGTCAAGTAGTTTCAGAGGAGTAGTCGCTACAAGTTTTTACTATATAACTCTATGTAAACAAAGATGGCCACTGGCAGCCATGTTTAACGTCGAATCAAAACGATTTTTGACAAGGACCAACATCATTTCATGCTGATCATTTTAGAAAAAGTCCCATATCAATATCACTTATAGTTTTCAAGGAGTAGTCGCTACAAACTTGTATTTTAAAAATCTATTTTTAGCTTTGGCGGCCATCTTGGATTGTGCATCAACATGAATTTTTGCTAGGATCAACTAGACTTCATGGGCAACATTTCTGTAAAGTTTCATGAATATCCATCCAGTAGTTTCAGAGGAGTAGTCGCTACAAGTTTTTACTATATAAATCTATGTAAACAAAGATGGCTGCTAGCGGCCATGTTTAAAGTCGCATCGAAATAAATTTCGACAAGGATCAACATCATGTCATGCTGATCATTTTAGAAAAAGTCCCATATCAATATCACTTATAGTTTTCAAGAAGTAGTCGCTACAAACTTGAATTTAAAAAATCTATTTTTAGCTTTGGCGGCCATCTTGGATTTCACATCAACATTAATTTTTGCTAGGATCAACTAGACTTCATGGGCAACATTTCTGTAAAGTTTCATGAATATCCATCCAGTAGTTTCAGAGGAGTAGTCGCTACAAGTTTTTACTGTATAAATCCATGTAAACAAAGATGGCTGCTAGCGGCCATGTTTAAAGTCGCATCGAAATAAATTTCGACAAGGATCAACATCATGTCATGCTGATCATTTTAGAAAAAGTCCCATATCAATATCACTTATAGTTTTCAAGAAGTAGTCGCTACAAACTTGAATTTAAAAAATCTATTTTTAGCTTTGGCGGCCATCTTGGATTTCACATCAACATGAATTTTTGCTAGGATCAACTAGACTTCATGGGCAACATTTCTGTAAAGTTTTATGAATATCCATCCAGTAGTTTCAGAGGAGTAGTCGCTACAAATAAAAGTTAACGGACAGACGGAGGGACAGACGGACGGACGACGGACGCCGCACCACGGCATAAGCTCTGCTGATCTCTGATCAGTAGAGCAAAAAATCTATTTTTAGCTTTGGCGGCCATCTTGGATTTCACATCAACATGAATTTTTGCTAGGATCAACTAGACTTCATGGGCAACATTTTTGTAAAGTTTTATGAATATCCATCCAGTAGTTTCAGAGGAGTAGTCGCTACAAATAAAAGTTAACGGACGGACAGACAGACGGACGGACGGACGACGGACGCCGCACCACGGCATAAGCTCTGCTGATCTCTGATGAGTAGAGCTAAAAATCAAATAAAAATTAAAAATTAAAAAAAAAAAAAAAAAACATAAAAAAAAACATAAAAAAAAAATTCAAACAAAAATATATATATATATAAAAAAAAAAATTAAACAAAAAAAAATTAAACAAAAAAAAATACTAATTATAAAAAAAAAAGACAAAACATCTGGTAAAGATCAGATGAAAAATGAAAGCCCTATCGTATTAACGAGGCAAAATATAGCACTTTTAACTAAATCAAGGGCCATAACTTCACTGTTACTGGTCCGATCTGGCTGGTTTTCGAACTTGTGCCAGCTTTCATTGATATTAACAATCTGTTAAAGTTTGGTAAAGATCGGATGAAAAATGAAGGCCCTTGGCCAGTAGAGCCAAACATTATCAGCTCCAAAAAGTAGGTCAAGGTCACAGATGAAATCCATGCATCCAAAAAGATGCACTACCCAAGACACAACTATGTCAAAATAGAATTATGTTTTTTCCAAAGATTAAGCTATAAATTAGGTTTAAAACATCTAGTGCATAATTATAGTTCATGAGAAAGTGATGTAAATGTAACAATTAAAGTTATCTGCCCTTTGCTTGCATGGTGAAGGTCACATCCACATTTGCTTTGTCACATTGCAATGTACCATCCAAGATACAACTATAAGCAAAGTTTGAAAGGTCTTAGTGCATACAGTTTGTGAAAAAGTGACCCAACGACAAAGTTGAAGGTAAAAATTATAAGGTTATCTGCCCTTTGCTTGGAGGGTCAAGGTCACTTCCACATTTGCTTTGTCACGTTACGATGTACCACTCAAGATACAACTATAAGCAAAGTTTTAAAGGTCTAGTGCATACAGTTTGTGAAAAAGTGACCTAAACGCAAAAGTTGAACCTAAAAATTATTGTTATCTGCCCTTTGCTTGGAGGGTCAAGGTCACTTCCTCATTTGCTTTGTCACGTTGTGATGTACCACCCAAGATACAACTATAAGCAAAGTTTGAAAGGTCTAGTGCATACAGTTTGTGAAAAAGTGACCTAAACACAAAAGTTGAACCTAAAAATTATAAAGTTATCTGCCCTTTGCTTGGAGGGTCAAGGTCACTTCCACATTTGCTTTGTCACGTTGCGATGTACCACCCAAGATACAACTATAAGCAAAGTTTGAAAGGTCTAGTGCATACAGTTTGTGAGAAAATGACCTAAACGCAAAACTTGAATGTTGACGCCGCCGTCGACGCCGGAAAAGCAACACCTATGTCACTTTTTTTCTTCGAAAAGGCGAGACAAAAATGACTAAGTTTAAAAGCTTACATACAAAACTTTAACCAAATGGTCTTAAGTATAAAAGAGGTCATAATTTTGTTAAAATACAAACATGAGTTATAGAATCCGGCTGTATGGTGTTGTCTAATGAAACTGAATACATTCATGAAGTTTTCACTCCATTATGTCAAGTAGTTTCAGAGATACAAGCTTACATATAACACTTAAACGTCGCAGATCAAGTGATGAAAATAGCCCTTTTCTTTCTTCGAGCTTAAAACATTTGCAGGAAGTCAGGTAAGCGCATATTCCTCTCCTCAGAAAGCATCCCTAATTCAATAGCAATGTGTTGATGGTCAACGTCTGCAAGTTCAGTGTACCTATAAAGACACAATCTGACAAACCTGTCTTCTCCGGAAATAACTTGTTAAGTCTACTATTTTTATTTTTTTTGATACACTGTTGATAGCATTTTAAATGAAAGAATATGGCTATATGATCATTTAGAGCCAAGTTTTCTAACAATTAAATAATCGTTAGTTGCCATGACGGTATTTCATCTGATGCCCCAACACTTTAGTCTTACTGGAAAACTGTGAGCCCAGAGTAATACCAGAAACCAGGTGCGACTAGACAAGAAGTAGATCACAAGTGTAATTAAAGCTGAGTTTTAATTGTGTGTATATTGAAATGAGAGAACACACTGATAGAGTTTTGTCCAAATCTCAGGTACACGATTCATGCAAGGTACATGTAAAGGAGTTTGCCGAAAACTGGACATGACCTATATTCCAAAGGAAGTAGGTCACAGTAATGACCAAGTCAGGACGAGAGAACTCACTGATTAAGTTTGTCCATAAAGAAGGTGAGATAAATGATTTATAAAGAACTGTGGTTGACCTATATTTTAGAGATTTATATTGAAAACATGAAACCTGTGATTTAAGAAAGTACATGTATTTCACATGAATGCAAAAATTAGTGAACCCCCATCTTCTTAAAATCAGATGCGTGATCATGCTATGACACTCTACGCTACCTAGAAGCAGAGAGTATCAAAGCGTAATTAGGATTTGATTTTAATGAGACTGAGTAAAACCAGTCATGTAAATAAGAGGAACACATAGATTTAACATTCAACAAATGTGACTTTGATAACTTTCACCAAATGTTATTGTTTGCTTTGGTAAGAATAGATCTAGTAGAAGTTCTACAATGAGAACAAATAATTGCATGCATTACAGAGTTAATTGCCCTTGATTATGACACGGCAAGAGAAGTTACTACAGTAAACGGCTTCTGATTTTCACCAAATTTTAATAAAGTCTTGGATATCTTGAGTTTGGCAATCAAATATGCATTACAAAGTTATTGCCCTTGATTATGTAAACATAAGGCAATTTCAGCTTGTTCTGATTTCACCATATCTGAATTGAAGGTTTGTCCAAGATATGACCGTGGACCATATCTTGGATGAGATCAACAATGAACAAACTCGATGCACATCAGATTGACTGAGTAAATATCTGACGTTTTTTATTATGAGCCATATTATCCAGTACAGCATCCACATTATACGTGGTTTATGGTTGCCAAAAGAATTTAAACGTTTGCCTACTAGTTGTATCTAGACACATATCTGCATATGAGTCTAAACCATGCTGCTTATCCACAACTCCAGGAATTTTGTTTTTTCTTTCTATTTTTAAATATTTAAATTGTCCATAATTATGGTGTGTTTTAGTGGCCATCTTGGATAACCGGTGGCAGTGAAAAACAAAAACCTGGAAGTTCAACACCCAAAGATATTCGGCAATGCTTTCTTTAAAACAATTTAAGAAGTAGGTTAATGCTTCTCTTCATGCGAAAGGTTTCACCTATACTACGACCTGATGCCAAAAGCCATTTCAATTATTGTGTTGACTTTTCGAAGAAAAATGCGATACATAGGGATCACTTTGTCGTCCGTCAGTCACGAAAAACACCGTTGGCTATAACTTTCTCATCTCTTGATATTTCTTCATCAAACTTTCAATATATACATCGACATGTCCATACTAAAATATAAAGGTCAAGGTCACACTGAAGGTCATTATATATATGGTTTAAATACTCCATTTTTTCTTCACGAAAACTTAACGTTGGCAATAACTTTCTCATTTTGTGATATTTCTTCATCAAACTTTCAATATATACTCATCATGACAACACTGATATGACCATACTGAAATATAAAGGTCAAGGTCATTATATGGGTTAAATACTCGTTTTTTCCTTCACGAAAACTTAACGTTGGTTATAACTTTCTCAATTCTTTTTATTTCTTCATCAATCTGTCAATATATACTTGTCATGACAACATTGACATGGCCATACTAAAATATAAAGGTCAAGGGCACACTGAAGGTCACTGTATGGGTTATACACTCATTTTTTTTCTTCATGAAAACTTAGTCAGGCCAGTTTGTCAATGTCATTTATCTGGATCCAAAAAACCTTGTTATACGGACAAAGCGCTGACAGACGGCACATGTGTTCCACACACCCATCTAGTTTTTACATTTCCTTACATGTATATTATATGGTAAATTAAAACTTCCATCAATGTTAAGGCCATTTTTAAATAAGGATCGTGAAAAACAAAGTTATAAAGCTCAATAATGGTATGTAAAATTTAATTACAAATGGCTGTGATTTCAGAGATGTTGTTGGAAATATAGTATTAATTTAGCCTATGTATAATGATGGAGGCCATATTGGAAGATGCAGGCAATGCACAAGGAACTGCTTCCCGACAATGGCAGATGAAATACAGTTACGTCTGCTCATCCATCCTGAATTTTACATGGCTACTTTTGCACAACAGTCAATTATTGAGAAGGTATTAAAATGGACAACAAAATATTGAGGATCAACATTTAATAACAGTTACTGCCTATGATCCAATTAATTTATCCCTTTGTTAAGTTGGATACAAAGTAGCAAATGTCAGAAACCCTGTATGTCCTGGCATCTGAATGGGTGGTGCTGCTGTCTTAAAGCAGAAGTTCTTTCCGTCCTTCCTACCTATTAAATCAAAGTCGGGTCGAGTAGTGTCCATTTTTTTCTTGTCAACTCTTGACTTTGACTGTTCATCATTTCCGTTACCTTTCGGTAATTCCTCAATATTGGCCTTACCTACACCATTGTCTCCAGATTTATTTAATTCCTGCTTGATATCAACACCTTTCACGACAACTGCCTCAGATTCTGTATCCATAGGCGTATTATTTGTGTTACTATCATTTGAATTTTCAATTACTTCCCCTGAATTTGAATTGCCTAATGGAGTGGCTTCCCTTGATTCGTTTTCAGATTTCACAACCTTGTCTTTCCTAGTCTGAGGTAGTTCAGAAGGACCGAGATCTGTGTATGGCAGATTTATTGTGCGCACATCAAAGCTTCGGATGAGACATTCTATCGTTGAGAGTTCTTCAAAACCGAGATCCGTCAGTACTGAACATGTTTTCTGTACTTGCTCTATACACGGGGAAAACGAACAGAGGCGCCCACCTAAAAATCACAAAAAAGCATTGTTTCAAAATAGACAATTTCTAAACAGAAGAAAAATTGTATCCCAAAAAATGAACAATTCTTTATAAAAAAAAAGTACTAGAAAGTACCGATTATCAGAAATCAACTGCATTAACTAGAAGGCTCTTGCATCACCTGCTGTGTGCTTATTTCAGCAAGTACAATCACTATAAAGTTTGAAGACAGGGGTGCAATCAGTCATGAATTATGGGGTTGTTGTTTTTTAAAGTGTTGAAATTTATGAAAACGGACATAAATCTGCATTTGATAAGGAAATAAGTTTCATGACCACAGACAATATTTTGCCAAGTTATGAGCTAGGTTGCAGTTTTATGAAAAGGGGCATTATTCTGCCAAAATGAAAGTCAGAGTTATTGTACATGTGTAACAACATTCCTTTGGTTAACATGAAGATGAGTGAAGTTTCATGCAAATAGGTTGCATACTTTTCAAGTAATGGCCAGTTATGAGCTTGGTTAGGTTGCAGGTTAAAGTTTTATGAAAAGGGGCATAACTCTGCTGAAATGAATGTCAGAGTTATTGTCATAGGTATAAACAATATGCTGTGTGGTAAGATTAAATATATGTGTGAAGTTTCATGAACATAGGTCGAATACTTCTGAAGTTATGGCCAGTTATGAGTTCGGTTAGGTTGCAGGTTGAAGTTTTATGAAAGGGGGCATAACTCTGCCAAATTGAAAGTCAGAGTTATTGGACTTGTGTAACAACATTTCTTGGGCTGAGATAAAGATGTATGTGAAGTTTCATAAACATAGGTCAAATACTTTTCCAGTTATGGCCAAGGTTAGGTTGCAGGCTAAAGTATGACGGACAAGGTGATCCCCAAGTGTTGACCATGCAAGGCAGGCGAAACAAAAATCTGTATTCCTTGAAATACAGATTTTATTATCCTTTATCGGAGATATGGTATACGTATAAATCTACAATGATCAAAGGTTTGGACTTAAAATGAACAAATGTTTGCAACTGTACAGAAAATGTCAAATTCCAATTTTCAACAGGAATGTCTTTATATTTGCACTTTTTTATTAGCTTCCCTGTACAAAGTTTATGAGAGTTTGTGTTTATGTGTTTATGAGAGTTCATGAGAGTTTATGAGAGTTTATGTGTTATGTGAGTTCATGTGTTTATGTGAGTTTATGAGTTTATGTGTTTATGAGTGTTTATGTGTTTATGAGAGTTTATGTGTTTATGAGAGTTTATGTGTTACATGTATGTGTTTATGTGTTTATGTGAGTTTATGTGAAACCCCGAGAATACGAGGCTCTGCAGAATATCCTATCTTGTTATCCAACGCGTTTATTAGTCAAACATACACTGTCACAATCACGAATGTATGATTCTGTTTATCGCACTACAACCCTATAACTTGAAATTTTCTGTTTAATGGTAATTTACCTAATGTTGCAAGACAAAATTTTAATACTTGTTAAACCGTTTCTTAATATGTTTATCATTGTTTCTGGCAGCCAATGTCAAATGCATTGAAATGAATCTAAATGTCACATTTTAATGGTTTAACATCACATGACGTGATAAGCAACAGGTTATGCACTATTCAATAGTTGCACATGTAATATGTTTTAGGTCATCCAGACTAGTTCTACTCAGGAAGAGGCCTCTCATGGGTTTTACAGGTCACATGATGTAGGTACAAACTACTTGTACTGGTACCATTTTCGGCACATGCACCACAGACTTTCAAAATTAGTGTTCTGCAAACATTTGTTTTATATAGGGTAACTTTAGTTAACCTACCATGTTTGTACCTATTGTTTCAGTCAAAGGTTGTTTGGACATTTTAGACAAAATTCATCTAGTACCTAAATAAGTTGTATATCATTGAGACAGACATTTTTTGTGGTAAATAAAATAACCATACTTCTTAAAATCGGTTGAGAAATAAAAATTTCATGCGCAAAATTTGCTTTTGATAGGGCATTTTCAATGCAAAATTCTGCTGCATGAAAAATTAGTTTCTTCGGAAATGTTATCCAAAAATGGTTATAAATTGTTATAAATTGTTGGATATTCGTAGATTAAGACACCCTGAAAGTTTTATAGCAAAATATGAAGGCTAATTGAAGTTATTTGAAATTTCTTAATATTCTGCTGTCCCACCAACAAGGAATTTACATGTACATGGAAAAGCCCCATCAAAAATCATTTGGGCTATAAAATATTTATTTCTCAACCGATTTTCAAACAAATTACCACCAAAAATACCAGTTCTAATGAGATATAATTGATGTTTGTATTGTTTAAATTGCTTAAGCTACTGCAGAAAAACCTTTGGCTGAAACAAGCGCACAAATATTACGTGGAAAACCCCATTCAGATAAATTCTGGATATTATCTATTGCAAAATTGTTGTCAAGTGTGTTATAACTGCTAGTAAAATATAAACCTAGCTGGTACTGAAATTAACAAACTATTTCTCTAATTCAGTGATCAGCAGTGGTAATTACCTTCCAGTTTTAGTGCCTGTTTGGCACTGGCAATAGCCTCCCAGGGTCTAGGTAGGTCGAGGAAGACTGCATCAGCTACGTGATCCAGTTGGAATCCCTCCTGACAGGCATCTCTGTGGGTCACCGTCACATACTCGGATAAACCTGAAAACAATATTCACTATAAAACTAAGGAATGCACGTATATATAATAACAATCATGTTAAAAACTCATTACTTTCAATAACTGCATAGAACAGAGCCAAGTCACCCATCAGTTTGACAGTACAGTGGACGTTCTGAAGTAACAATATACACCTTGGTACTTTAACTCTTATGTAAACCCTTTACATCTGTTTGTAGCGTTTTTTTCAACCATAGCCTAGATGCAATAGTTCCTGAGAGAACTGGCATGTCTCATTGTGTTTTCACAATGAGCAGTAGCGCTATTAACTTAAAAAGAATGGTTCAGAAACAATACATTTAACTGTTCTATGATGTATAAATGTTAAACACATTGGATAAAATATTTTGAACTTCCTTCATTTAATATTGATGTCTTGATGCAACTCCAGCAAATTGTCACAACATTGCAAGAAGCTGTATTTATACATTTTCCTTGAACTTCCCTCAAAGGGAGGCATATACTGATATAGTAATCGCACCGTCTGTCCTTAACAAAGGGAGGCATATACTGATATAGTAATCGCACCGTCTGTCCTTAACAATCATGTCTCAGCCATAACTTTAAAGGTACTAGAGGGAATTTCATCAACACTTCACACAAAATGGTAATTACAATGAGAAGATGTGTCGCCTGCAAGAGTTGGGTCCTCAGGTCCATACCTCAAAGATCAAGGTCACACTTGGAGGTCAAAGGTCAAAAGAATGTAACAGACAGCGAGTATAATATTACCGTGTTCCTTGAACTCTTCCTGTGCAATTTTGGCTCTCTGTTCATGGAACTCAAATGTATACAGATGTCCTGTTGGAGCGACAGTTCGGATGAAGGCATGTGACAGGGATGCACTGCCTGTACCTGAAATGTAAGAATGACAGTTCAGATGATAGCATGTGACAGGGATGCACTGCCTGTACCTGAAATGTAAGAATGACAGTTCGGATGATAGCATGTGACAGGGATGCACTGCCTGTACCTGAAATGTAAGAATGACAGTTCGGATGATAGCATGTGACAGGGATGCACTGCCTGTACCTGAAATGTAAGAATGACAGTTCGGATGATAGCATGTGACAGGGATGCACCGCCTGTACCTGAAATGTAAGAATGACAGTTCAGATATTAGCATGTGACAGGGATGCACCGCCTGTACCTGAAATGTAAGAATGACAGTTCAGATGATAGCATGTGACAGGGACGCACTGCCTGTACCTTAAATGTAAGAATGACAGTTCGGATGATAGCATGTGACAGGGAAGCACGGCCTGTACCTGAAATGTAAGAATGACAGTTTGGATGATAGCCTGTGACAGGGAAGCACGGCCTGTACCTGAAATGAAAGGATGACAGTTTGGATGATAGCATGTGACAGGGGTGACAGGGATGCACTGCCTGTACCTGAAATGTAAGGATGACAGTTCGGTTGATAGCATGTGACAGGGATGCACCGCCTGTACCTGAAATGTAAGAATGACAGTTCAGATATTAGCATGTGACAGGGATGCACCGCCTGTACCTGAAATGTAAGAATGACAGTTCAGATGATAGCATGTGACAGGGACGCACTGCCTGTACCTTAAATGTAAGAATGACAGTTCGGATGATAGCATGTGACAGGGAAGCACGGCCTGTACCTGAAATGTAAGAATGACAGTTTGGATGATAGCCTGTGACAGGGAAGCACGGCCTGTACCTGAAATGTAAGGATGACAGTTTGGATGATAGCATGTGACAGGGATGCACTGCCTGTACCTGAAATGTAAGAATGACAGTTCGGTTGATAGCATGTGACAGGGAAGCACGGCCTGTACCTGAAATGTAAGAATGACAGTTCGGTTGATAGCATGTGACAGGGAAGCACGGCCTGTACCTGAAATGTAAGAATGACAGTTTGGATGATAGCCTGTGACAGGGAAGCACTGTCTGTACCTGAAATGTAAGGATGACAGTTTGGATGATAGAATGTGACAGGGATGCACTGCCTGTACCTGAAATGTAAGGATGACAGTTCGGTTGATAGCATGTGACAGGGATGCACTGCCTGTACCTGAAATGTAAGAATGACAGTTCGGATGATAGCATGTGACAGGGAAGCACGGCCTGTACCTGAAATGTAAGAATGACAGTTCAGATGATAGCATGTGACAGGGACGCACTGCCTGTACCTTAAATGTAAGAATGACAGTTCGGATGATAGCATGTAACAGGGACGCACGGCCTGTACCTGAAATGTAAGAATGACAGTTTGGATGATAGCCTGTGACAGGGAAGCACGGCCTGTACATGAAATGTAAGAATGACAGTTTGGATGATAGAATGTGACAGGGAAGCAATGCCTGTACCTGAAATGTAAGAATGACAGTTCGGATGATAGAATGTGACAGGGATGCACTGCCTGTACCTGAAATGTAAGAATGACAGTTCGGATGATAGCATGTGACAGGTAAACACTGCTTGTTGCTGAAATGTAAGAATGACAGTTTGGATGATAGCATGTGACAGGGAAGCACTGCCTGTTCCTGAAATGTAAGAATGACAGTTTGGATGATAGCATGTGACAGGGATGCACTGCCTGTACCTGAAATGTAAGAATGACAGTTCGGATGATAGCATGTGACAGGGATGCACTGCCTGTACCTGAAATGTAAAATGACAGTTTGGATGATAGTATGTGACAGGGATGCACTGCCTGTACCTGAAATGTAAGAATGACAGTTCGGATGATAGCATGTGACAGGGACGCACTGCCTGTACCTGAAATGTAAGAATGACAGTTTGGATGATAGCATGTGACAGGGACGCACTGCCTGTACCTGAAATGTAAAATGACAGTTTGGATGATAGCATGTGACAGGGAAGCACGGCTTGTACCTGAAATGTAAGAATGACAGTTCGGATGATAGCATGTGACAGGGAAGCACTGTCTGTACCTGAAATGTAAGGATGACAGTTTGGATGATAGCATGTGACAGGGACGCATTGTCAGTACCTGAAATGTAAGAATGACAGTTTGGATGATAGCCTGTGACAGGGAAGTACTGCCTGTACCTGAAATGTAAGAATGACATTTCGGATGATAGCATGTGACAGGGAAGCACTGCCTGTACCTGAAATGTAAGAATGACAGTTCAGATGATAGCATGTGACAGGGACGCACTGCCTGTACCTGAAATGTAAGAATGACAGTTTGGATGATAGCATGAGACAGGAACGCACTGCCTGTACAGGGCTGAAGTTTAGCTTTTTTAGTTTAGCTTTTTTTTCAACTGGCGTTTAATATCATTTTGACTGGTCATTTATGCCTATAAACTACGCAACTCGGAATTTCCGCTATATATTATATATACTGCACACTTAATGCAACATAATATTTGAAAGAAATCCCAAGATGTTTTGTAAAAAAAAAAGTTGCAATTAATGAGAGAAAGGACACAACTGTGATGTTGCAGACATTTTAATCACACTACACCTTGTAACAAGAAACTCATAAATGTTGAAGTTCCTCTTTGAAAAACTGAGCCAGTTCAGCACTGTATTTAACATAAAGAGTTTGCAAAAGTTTGCATCCTAAGTTTTCTCCCATGCTTGAGTCAAATGTGTTCTCTGTCAATAATGAAACTTTGAAGGAATACTATTTACTGTATTATTTGTTGTTTTAGTATTTTTTCCAAAAGGAAAGTTCTTACGTAGCCATGTACCATTCGATTAACAGCAGCATATTGTTCATACAATATATAGCGGAAATTCCCGTGTTGCGTTTCTTTTGTGTTTCAGTATAGTTTGCATAATATTGCCATTGCTACAAAAGTTTACTGGCACTTCGAAAAAAAAAGACCGACAGAATGCCAGTAAAACTGCTTAAATTTGAGCCCTGGTACCTGAAATGTAGAAGTCATAGAATAAGATTGGATGATATCATGCAACTCTGCTTGCTCCTGAAATGTAGAAACTAATTAGTAAATACCTGACGATAACAAATCTGATGATAATACGTGACAGGGTCTGGCATGGAAAAAATATGATTGACAAGAATGTATGATAATATTGTTTTCAGCATTTATGTGTGTATAAATTATGTTTGAAGAGTTAGACTGTAGGATTTGTAACATCTTGGAAAATACATGGACACAACTAAAATAAACTTAAGAAATATGTCAAGGTCTGGCATTAGTTTGGAAAAGTCAGTGTGGTGTTTCCTTTTGGCGATTTCCGCAGCAAAGGTTTTGGTCCAATGGCAAAAAGATTTTTTTTTTCACATGAATTTAAATGTCAAATTTCCAAATCTTTAATGTTTTTTTGTTTTTTTTGGTGGGGAGCTTCGGAAATATAAATAAGAATTTAGCTATTGTAATATAAAGAAAAATTTACTGTGCTGAATTTGTTTGATAACCGTCTCAATTTTTTCCGAAATGTAAGAGTTTATGGCACTATTTCTCATGTATTTCTATTAGGCTAACAATCTGATCCACTTATATACAGTAACATGCAGTGGTCTAGTGGTAGTTTTCCTTTGTTGCAAGCAAAGTTTGCTGGTCTCAACTCCACCATTGCGCCTAAGGTCACTAAAATATTTCTTCAACCATCAAAATCATAAGTCTGATATGAAGTTAACAGGTTCGTCTCCTGTACAAAGGTTTTACCTGTGGTCATAAAAGATGCACAAACGTAACTGACAATGTTTCCCTTAGGCTCTTAAAATTACCTCAACTGTGCTGATAATATATAGCATCCAACACTGTTATTTCAAGTCGCCTTCGGGAGAGTGGAATTAACATGCTATAAGGAAACACTCTAGTACCGAGGACACAAAGAAGTAACATAAAAATAATATTACTACCTTAGGCCACAAAAAATTAATTACCTGGTTCTCAGGCCACTTTTTCTGAGAAGAGATGCGGGCGGCGCATTTTTTTTTTACAATTTTACAGTGGTCAACAGACACGCGGGCGATTTTTTTTTTATCCAAACTTTTAATTCCAATACATGTATTGATGCAAAATATCTCGAAATTCATGTGCAATAAGGCCAAAAATAAAATTATGTTTGTTTCCCCTTCCCGACCCATGCAAAACAGGGTTGGGTAGGTAGGTAGGTAAAATATTTTTTTTATTTCATTTCTTTTATTTGAGATCAAAACTGGAATACATGCTACCTATAAGACACATTTAAGACAAAAAAAAAAAAAAAATCGCCAGTGTCGAAAAAATAATTCGGGTCGCGGCAATTTCGGTGGGTCGGTCGGGAAGAGGAAACAAACATAATTTTATTTTTGACCTAACCAGTTGGATCGGCTCATCTCTATTGTCGATCATTACATGCGGCACCAAAAAAAGACATGCGGGCGGGCCTGAGAACCAGGTAATTACTTTTTTATGGCCTTAGCAGTGTTCTATCTAAAATTTCATTTCAGTGAGTAATTTTTCATCAAAATGAAAACGTTTGAGTCAGTCTATAGGTATTTTTTTTTATAATAACAGCGAGTAAAATTAGAAAAATATGAGTATTTGACTCATGACTCGCAGGTAAATAAATCACTGCCTTAGCCTATCAGCACAGTAGTAATACACCCCTATGAGATTTATAGGAGCACGCCCAAATCAAAATTTGTTTGCAATATTCGCTTTGTCATAGACAATATAAGACATGTATGTCATGTTATCGTTTAGAAAATATTCTGATTCAATCAATCATTTATTTCTTACTCGCGATAATCGAAATTATTTGTTTTAATGTTTTTTATGATTACAGCTTTTTCAGGGAGCACTCTGACCTTTCTAAAAGCTGGGGGAAACACTATTGACATCGTTACCCAGTGAGGTTCATACTCCTGATTCATAGTCAAACGTGCTATTCACAACCCCAGATTGGAAGACAAAGAAAATACGGCAATGCAATTACCAGATTCAACAACCACAGACCCAGGACGTAGATCCAGCTGCAGCGTTACCATACTGATGTCAGTCGAGTAGAGAATCTGTGTTCTGTGTGGGAGACACATCGTCCAGTACTCCGGGGTTGGGTACAGTAAATACAGATAACCATTCTTACACTGAACACGACTGCCGTACGGCACCCCAATCAAATCTGAATGTCTCAGAGCACCATATTTCGTTTGATACGTGCTCCCACTTTTGATAATAATTGTGTGCATATTATCAAACCCTAAATAAATGATGACAGTGTCTCCATTCTCTACTTTTTCTTTGTATTTCGCAAAACTCATATTTTTTCTATTTTTCACGTTTTTCTTATTCCGGAAGTGGATGATCTAAGGGACACTACTCTTTCGCAAAAATTGTGAACCGTAAGAATTACTTCATATATAACAATTGATTAATCTCGGCAATAAGTACACTAAAATATACGCACAGACGTACGGAAGCATATACACTCATTCGTGTAGGCTTAATCTGCGCATCTGCTAATTATTTGCACCCATGTTTTTTTTTATCAAAAATCAGAGACGTGTGCTAAATATACTTCTTAAAGCTACAGAGTCCCTATATCAATCGATTTCTTCTTTGTAGGCGTGTCTTTATTTGTAACTTCATGTTCACCAGCTCATGTCGAAATAGGGTATTTAAGCGAGCAAATATAGTGAAGGAAATCATTTTTCAAAGTCCAGACTCTATTGTGCCCATCGCGTCAGGTATACCTTGACGTGTTCGTTGGCGGACGGACTATAAACCTTAGAATTACACACACACACATGAAGGAAATCATTTACTGTATTTACATCGACCAGTGCACATCGTACCTATACACAGGTAACAGTAGTTTTTACAAAAAAAAGTTAGCTTCTGTCGGGGCTCGAACACACGGTCTTCTGATTTCAAGTCCTGTGCTCTATCCACTGAACTACAACGCTACTTGAGAAAATAGTATACTAACTACCATATACTATGAGGCAAAATAACTTAACATATTTGAACGCAACTAAAGATGGATCAATAAATATGCAGTCCATATTGTCGCACGTGTAAATTAACATTGCCTGGTGTAATACTGTATCTTATCAATATGAAACTAATACTTCGTCTCAAATCAACCATATATCGACTTGTTATTAGCGGTTGATGAGTTTTATGCGCGCTCTTGTTATTACGTAATTCCTAATATGAACTAAGGTAAAACCTTGAGGCGAGCACAGAAAATGTGAAAGTAAATTTTAAACAGATAAAACTCAATGAAAGAACAATACAAATAACTTGTCAAACAATAATGAGGTCCTCTCAGGGGTTTTGGGGGCAATGGCCATTTATATTTGGTGAACAAGGGAACAATGGCTGTTATTTTCAGGGGAAAAGAGAACATTGACACATATTTTTAGAGAACAATGGAACATTCATGACTTTACAGGAAATAAAATTTTAACATTTAGTTTTAATATTTAAAAAAAAAATCACAAAAAGTTAACATTTCAAACAATATCTTTGTGATGACAGTGTTGCAGCTATAATTACACAGAATGAATTTTGGGGAACATTAGCAAATCTTTTAAACATTAAAAGTACTTTTAGAGAATAGGGGAACATTGGACAAATAATGTTGGGGAACAAAGCAAAATAGATGTTGGGAACAAGGGAACACTGACTCATATTTTTCAGGGAAAAAGGAAGATGTACCCCTTCCATCCTAATGTGGGCCTCAATAATAATAAGAATGAATAAATCATTAAATGCAATGTACAGTTTGAAAGGGGCAAATTGCATTTATCATATTGTTCTTACTGAAGGGACACTGATTAAAACAGGCAAAACATATGTTCAAAACGCTTTTTGATTATGATAATAATGAATTCAAGTATATATTCTCAGTCACAAAAGAAAATTTACACTTTGAACTTTTTAGTTTACACCCCTATCCTTTTTATCAAGCAATTTAACCTATTGAAAAAAAATGACAACATGATATTGGCAATAGAATGACAACAACTTTGGTACCAAACATGACGTATATTAATTTTGGAATTTTTATACATTTTATTCTAAAAAAAATCATTGCACACTTTGTTTCACAACTGAGCTGTATACAAATTTAGCATTTACCTCACTGCTTCAAGTATACACTGTCGTGATATAACTAAACTGAAAGATTGTTCACTTTATACATACACATACATTGTTCCAATTGCATTTTTACATTTTTTTTATTTTGCCAGAAATGTTGATATTTTCTATGTTATTATTTATTACTAAATATATGCAAACTGTGACCTGTGTATTTAGCCGATAACACTAAATATGATTCACAAATAGATAAGAGATGGGGATAATTGTGTTAATTTTAACACCACAGTCCATCTGTCCTGATCTTACCTTGAATAAGAACCGTCTGTACAAGATGGCAAGTTGCATTCACTTCAGTGTATGGGTTTGAAGAAATCCAATCTGTGTGTGACCCAATGGGCTACTCGTAAAAGATGCTAGTGTCACCATCCAATGCTGGTTGTAAATGCCTGACAGAATAATGCAACTATCAGTCACAGACAACCATTTAAATATAAACAAAGGATAAATGACTCTTTTCTTGAAGATGTTCAGTGTGACTCAGCCCTTCTGAAGTGTAAATCTCATTTTTGCTTTTCACTGAAAAAGCAGTTCCAGTACATCCTGGTGTTTCATCTCTGTTCTGGTCTGTTGTGTTCCGGTGAATCGTACCACTGGTCCATAATTATGTCATAAAACAAATACAAACAAATCCGGTTTTAAAATTCTATAATGAGGTCATTTTTACCATACCGCAGATATGAAGTACAAATCACTATCTGAGTCAATTAAATGAGAACCAGACCATTCGCCATACATGTATTTTAAGCGATAGGACGTCCACCTGTATCGGCACAATAGAATCTGCACTTATGATTGTGTTTAGTGTAATGTATCTATGATATCTACAGTCTATAGTGCTGCCACACTGGAATACCACACCTTAGTACACACAGGGGTGTGTGTGTTGTGTGGGTTGGTCGGTGTGTGTGGGGGGAGCTATTTTTAAATGAACAAATGTAGGGGGTGAGGACCCAGCCAGCAATCCTATATCTAGCCATCATCGGACCGATATCTTTTTTATATCGGACCAGTATCACAAATGATATCGGCCCTATATCGGCGTGCCCATCGCTTCAAGTCGGACCGATATCTTGTCGGCTACACATCGGTCCAATATCGGTTAGATATCATTTTAGTTTACTATCCATCACCGGTTAGACATCGTTTTAGTTTACTATCCATCATCGGTACAATATCGGTTAGTTATCTATCCAATATGTATCCGATATAGTTTCGACCCGAAGTGGGCCCATTATGACAGATAGACATCAAATTCGTTCTATCGTCACCATCCAGCTAGTACAGTATGTAGCTAGAGCATCGGATTACCAATCCAAAATACACGTATATGTTTTGCAACATACAAGGTTATCGGGCGTTTAACTCCGTCCGATTTTTTTTTATCAAATCAATTTAATGAATACTGACTACCTTATATACATCTTTTTGTTGGTGCTTATCTGAATTAGCTCGATTGGAAAAATATTCATTAGCAATAAATAAAACTCTTGTGAATGTAGGTAGCATCATTTTTCAATGTAAAAAGTGACATTTGCGAGGAATATCTGTTCACATTAACAATAAATAAACGATATTCAAAATGACACGTCATTATCTCCCTTTATGGATTTATGGCGCATTATATCGGACTGACAGCGGCCCGATATATGGTATCAACTGATACAAACTATGTTGGCCTGAGATATAATAATAGACAGATTAATGCATTGAACAATCAATTTAGCATGCCATGCAAACAAAAAATTCAAAAATTGGAAAATATTGAATTAATCGTCTCTACATCGGCCTGACGTCGTTATATCCAACATTTAGCCGACATCTGACCGCTATCTTTTTAGCAAATCACAAAAAGAACACACAAATCAACCCAGTCAGCAAGCCTATATCGGACCGATGTTGGACCGATTATGTTTCCTATATGTAGATAACGGATAGACATCGGGCCTTGCCACTCTGTTACTGTTAACGATATCGGATAGATATCAGTAAATCTGATATCAGTAACAGAGCGGCAGTCTGCATAAACGGCTCGATGTCTATAACAGATAACGGATAGACATTTGATGACGTCATGGTATATTTGATGACGTCTGGGTGTTGCTGAAATGGAAAAAATGGCCAAAAAATGGAAAAAAAGGTAAAATTAAACAATTGTAAAGGATCAACACGATAAATAGAATATCATGTTAGTGCCTGATCTCATCTAGTTTATCAGGTTCGGCACGAAAAAAATGAAACCCTCGGCACAGCCTCTGGCCTCATTATTTTCTCAGCCTCACCTGATAAACTGGATGAGATCAGGCACTAACATGATATTCTCTATATCTATCCGATATGGCCATGCTGGCTGGGGAGTGGTGGGTTGGCTTGTAGTCTAGACTTTTCAGGAGAGGGGGCTCTGTCTGAGGAAACCTTTCCTCCTTTTTTTTCAGGGTTGGGGTGGGGATATTTTGTAGATTTTTCTAGGGTTATCTATCAATCTATCTATTTCTTCGAATAAGTCAAACCCCTGCTGGGGACCTAGACTTGACATGCGTCAACTGACAAGACGTGAGTTGAAATAAAGCTAAGAATACAATTAGAAATAGTATACAGTGTTAAAAGAAGATAGGGCATGCTTTCTAGGGAGACATGTGATTGACATGGCTAACAGCCAGCCCAAATGAACTGGGGGGGGGGGGGGGGGGGGGGGGGGGGGGGGGGGAATACGCTTTGAGGTAGGGTATTCCAATGTACTAGGTGGGGGCAGGGTTACTACGCTTTGAGGTAGGGTATTCCAATGTACTATGGTTCTGGGGAAGAATAGTCTGGGGTAAGTAAGTCTGAAGAAACGCTTTCCGTTCACGGCGAGGATGTTTTGTCAATAAATAATTTTGTCAATGTCATTTAAACTTGCTCAACATCAACTCACAAAAGTGTTAGTACAAAGTGAAAGCAATCCGAGTCTTCCAGAAATTGCCTGAGTTGTCACTAGGCCCCTAGTCGTCTGCAAATAATATCAATATTTACTTATGGAACGTCACCGATTTTAGCGCGCGCCCCTAATTTGCATAATGTGGAAAGTTTCCGGCCAAGACAATTTAACCTTCATACAGAGTGAATACAAATAAAAAACCATACTAAATGAATAACTCACATATGCTGCTAGTGTTGTTTAATCATTGTGCGTTCTGCAATTGTTGACATGTTCAGTATATTCATGCATTTGTTGTCATTTTGAAATTTCCCACGGAAACTACATATTTTCTAGAAAGCCTTAGTTTCTCATTTGAACTCTTTAAATATTCTGCTGCACATTTTCTATAGCACTTTGTGAAGGAGTCGGAGAGACTTTCAAATTATTTTTGAAACTCTACTCTAACCAGTCATAACGGAAACGTTTCACAGAAAACTGTTTTAAAGAAAACAAATCCGAATTTCGAAACTAAAACTCCTATAGTGGGAGCCGGTGTCTGCGTTAGAAATGCTTAAAGCGTGACAACGACGATTTACCATCAAAATCGAGACACATAGATTAGCAATTATCTTCTTTTTTTTTTCTTTTTTTTTTTCTTTTTTTTTTCTCCCGTTACCGTAAAGTTCGCTTGCGCTCGAAGTGCCTTCGGCACTTCTCGCTAGCTGTGCTCGCTATTAAGTGTTAAAATAGCTACAAAATACCAATAAATAGCAGTGGTCTAGAGGTTCAGCGTACATCTTTCAAATCAGATTATGTACCGATGTCGCTATCTTATGGGTGAAGCTCAGTGCGATGCACGCCGTGCATTTTCTCCAATATCAGAAGTTTGACGACCATGCCGGGAATAATTGCAAGAAAATTCACGGGCTTCCAACCAGATAAGATACCTTGACTTGTAACGT
The DNA here is from genome assembly GCA_037043455.1 of Cyrtodaria siliqua. Lineage (NCBI taxonomy): Eukaryota > Metazoa > Mollusca > Bivalvia > Adapedonta > Hiatellidae > Cyrtodaria > Cyrtodaria siliqua. Next base: position 67,751 of record JAWPHD010005437.1, on the reverse strand, counting down.
TTAAAGCAACCAAGGTAGAATACGTATGCGAGCAATTTCCATAGAAGGAAAAGCTTGCGTATTTAGAAGATTACGGATTTTACAATAAAATAGAAGCAAAAAAAAGTTTGGTGCATTTTATTTCGCTAACGCAATTTATATGACGATATTGCAATAAAACGATTGCATGCAGTGCACAGTGTATGAAGCAATATTACTGTTAATTCAATAAAAACTGTCGTTTTATATATTTCCGGTCTAAACATGAATTCAACGTATACCTGATGTAGGATAGTCATAGAAAAGGAAACCTTAATCTACTAAACACCGACTTGCCAGAAGAGTTTGCAATACAATGATTGCATACTGTATAGAAAGCAAAATTACTGTTTATTCTTAAATATAAAGTGTTATATATTTCCGGGTTACAACGTGCATATGATGGCGAATAAACACGTAATTATATTATAAAAAAGCGAACCCTAATCTACGCAACAGTATTTTAAAAATAGGAGAATTCTCCTCTCGTGGCACTTGTAATATTGAAGGACTCAGATAAATTCTGCTGCCTCGTTTAAACATATTATGATGATAAAATACGAATATCATCAACCCTGCGGAGAATAGATATGTAAGTAAATATAAAGGATGCGTCTATCGTGTCTATTAGTAACCTGATTTATTGCGTCAATGGGTTTGTTATTGATGGTTGTTTCAGTTAGAAATATATCATTACCTCTATTAGTATTTGCTGGTTTACAGTTGGTGAACTTTTCTCACTTGTTATATTGAGCTTATTTTACAAAATGTAATAAAAGATTTTTACGAAAGGTAAATGGCACAGGAAAAAAACAACAATAAATAGGTTACCGTGATCACATGACACGTATATACACTCACACTATACTAAATCAGTGCAGCTGTTTAACTGAACTAACACGAATTCTTTTGGTAACGACCCAAAACAAACATCACCAATACAAACATCACCAATAAACGTAATACATAAGTGGCACAAACTTCACCAGTACATTTTATTTTTTAGTGACAGGAGTTAATGATATATCAGACCAATTGGATTCGTTTTGCAAAAGCACAGACATCCATGAGATCTTCGACCGTGTTGGCGTGTAACCTTAAAAAATATCGCTAACGACCTAACCGTAGCGAAAGTTTTTTAAAACGGTAAATGTAAGCTCAAAGTAGTTTTTGTGCATGCCTCTGCAACGTTTCGAAATTCAGGGTCTATTTTTGAATTCAAAGCACATACTCATACTTTATTTTATCCAACACCAAATACTTACTTGTTGCACATTTCACAATTCCTCGAATTGCTACGATTGTCCACTACAATTAATACAAACTTCATTATTGTACTGCATGTAGGACTATTCTGCCATGAGATGAATGCTCCCGTCATCATCTGACTAAACTGATCACACCACAATCCCTAAAGATTTGGAGATAATAATCTAGGATTCCATTTTGGAACAATTGAAGCGTCATTGATTGATGCTAACCGTTTGACAGGTGTGACATCTACTCATTGAGATGTATTAATACATACACGCACGCGGTATTCCTTTTATGTTTAACATATCGAGTTCCATCGGGAACAGCCTAATGTTTATGTAGGATTGAGATATGATGAAATTAAAAACAAAACATTACCGTGAGATTTCAGACACTGATGAGATGAAATCAGGATGATTATATACAAATTAAAAGCACGGGGAAGGTAAAACAACAAACCAGATGTTATCTTGGAATGTTGTATAATTATATTTATCACATAACATGTGGTGTGGGAGTGTTATAACACCATTCAATATTTTCGATATTCCACTCATTAATGACATCATGGACGTCACGTTAATGTACGTTTTCTAGCGTAATGTTATGTTATAAGTTATGTAATAAATAGAATCTAACAGTCGTTCTCATTCATTATTGAACTTAATAAACTCGTTAGCAGAATTGATATAATGCTCGACAAGAGCCTCGCATTATATCATTTTGCCAATTCGTTTAATAAATTCAGCAATGAATGAGTACTCATTTAAGATCCTCTATATATCCAGTTATAGTCACTATGTCAAAGCTAACTAGCCGTTCAATGCACACATTGGTGAAGCTGGAAAGTCGCGAAGTCGAAATGGCCGCATCCGTCTTCCATAGGAAAGAAAAACATTTCACTGTGCATATTGTTGAAGGCGTAATTAAAGAATGCGTACTTTTCATCTTAAAGCTACAGACGCCCTTCTTCTTTGTAGGCGTGTCTTTATTTTATTCATGTTCACCAGCTCATGTCGAAATCGGGTATTTAATCGAGCAAATATAGCGCATGAAATCATTAAGGTAGCGCCTTGGTGTAATGGTCAGCACTGCGGCTTAGTACGCCAGGGATCGCGCGTTCAATCCCAGCCAGGACCGAATTTGGGTTAATTATCGAAATATTTCAAAAAGTATTTCCTACCTTACCAGTCCTTCGGATGAGACTTTAAAACCGAGGTCTGCTCGCTAAAATGCTTAGTGCAATACAGCGAGGATAAATAAACGCTTATACGCACGCATGAAATCATTTACTGTATATACATCGACCAGTGCACATCGTACCTATACGGAAAAAAAAAGTTAGCTTCCTTCGGGGCTCGAACACACGATCTTCTGATTTCAATTCCTGCGCTCTATCCACTGAACTACAACGCTACTTGAGAAAATAGTACTACCATATTCTATGAGGCAAAATAACTTAACATATTTGAACGCAACTAAAGATGGATCAATACATATGCAGTCCATATTGTCGCACGTGTAAATTAACATTGCCTGGTGTAATACTGTATCTTATCAATATGAAACTAATACTTCGCCTCAAATCAACCATATCTCGACTTGTTCTTTAGCGCTTGATGAGTTTGTGTGCGCGCTTTGTGTACGTAATGCCTATTTAGTGTTAAAAATGCTACAAAATACCAATAAAGAGCAGTGGTCTAGAGGTTCAGCGTACATCTTTCAAATCTTACAAGTGTAAAGCTGTGGTTCAAATCCTGTTCCGGCCAACTATTTTTTTATCACATATATTCTGGAGCCGTATATTTATCGATGTTACCTGTACGGAGGCAAAATAAAAATGTGAAATTTTACGTATCGATTTCTCCTTATATACCGACTTTTGGGGTGTTCGTCGATTTGAAACTACTTTACACGTGACTCATTCATATTCGTGAGTTATTACCAGTTAAAATAGGGACTGTACAGGTTTAAATCACTGTACAAATCAACCACACAAACTGTTTCTATTTTAGTTTCATAGAAATCCCTTCAGTTCTCTCAAAGATATTTATGTGACATGTTTCTTTCGGACAGAAGGACGAACGGACGGACGGTGCTTGTCACATATGGTTGTGCAAAGTTTAAACGTTTTATTGTTTGAGGCGATTGTTTTAGCCAAAGTCGTGTTTTTTTACTTTTCAGACAAAATTAAACTGATCGCTATATAAGTTGTATATCATTAAAACAAACATTTTTAGTGTTAAATAAAAATACATTTCTTTTCAAAATCGGTTGAGACATAAAAATTTCACATGCGAAAGTGTTTTTATAAGGCATTTTCAATGCAAAATTCTACTGCATGAAAAATTAGACAAATATTGTTCTTACAATTTTTAACAAAAAATGGTTGTAATGTGTTAAATAAACACAATATTAAGATACTACTCAGAAAGTTTTATAGCAAAATATTAAGGCTAACTGAAGTTATTTGAGTTTTCTTGTTTTTTTGCTGTCCCAGCAACAAGGAGTTAATATGGGGAAAGCCCATCTAAAAAGCATTTTGGCTGTTAAATATTTATTTCTAAACCGATTTTCAGAACTAAGATACTTTTATTTACCACTAACAATTCCAGTTCCAGTGATATCACGTATTATTAACATAAATTTGTCATGTATTGGCTGAAAAACCCTTGGCTGAAACAAGCGACTCGAACAATAGGTAAAATGTTGTTTGGAATATGACTGTACATTCAACATTTTAACTGAAAAATCTAAGTCAAAAATGAAGATAATTCATGTAAAATACAATACATAGTTATGGTTCTTGTCATATAATATTGTGTTATGATAATGAACAAGTGTGCCGAGTTTCAAAGCTTTTGGACAATTAGTTTTCGAGAAATGAGGAAAACAAAAACGTTAACCAAACATTTTAACCAAAAAAGTCAAAACGCGTAGACGGACGGATGGACAGACGGACAGACGGAAATCACCAAGCCATATTGAATCGATTGTCTTAGTTTTAGCACCAAAACAAACATAGCTTCCCATATAATAACATGAAATCCCGACCCACTTTCATTCATAATACTAAGCTCATTATCTTAAGCTGTGTCCCTGAAACTCCGATTATATGTAGTGTATACACATTTCACGGATGTTAAGAATTCATTACCATATGCAAATCCTGCTCATTTTCCATGACTGCTAGATCTGCCATATCTCTATGTGTCTCCCATCGTTGGTCTCCTTGTGCTGATTGCTATCTTTCCCACTCTGTAATGTGTATATCTGCATGATCTACGCGGTATCTCCTCTTTCGATCGGATTGTGCATATATGCCGGATTGTTTAGTTTAAACATATTTATTTTACATCGATTGCAAAACAATTTATTGCAACTTAGATTAATCACTTTCGATGGCTTCCTGTGTAGAACCAGTACTAAGCAATATGGATTAATTATCTTGCTCAAGGATAAATAACGTGGCCGCGGCGAGGATCGAACCCACGACCTCTCGATTCTGAGTTCGGCGCTCTACCACTGGACCACGCACTCCGGATTGTTACTATTGAATCGCTCGTCATTTCGAGCACGATCATGTCGATACTGGCATATTTGCTCTTGGTGATGCTGGTATCATGCTTTCTCTTCCTGTGAATATGTTCTTGTCTCCTGTTCTCACTGCGCCGACCAACTTTGTCGCAATCATTCGCTGGTCCATCTGGTCATGCTCAATACTGCTATGACTCTTCAACGCCGTCTGTGCCGTCAATATTTTGTTCTCAGTATACGCATAGCGGGGATTTAGTTCGAATGTCAAATTTAGGTTTATAAGTGTGAGGTTTGGTGTAATCATAAACCTGATTTAAACCTACAGCGGCATTTTCTTCCAAAGACCATTTCAAGGCGGTACCCATATTGTCAGCTCGTTAATGTGTGTGATACCATATGCTTTTAAATTGCTGTTCCTTGTAAATGTTGTTTGTTTTGAATGCGCATCTTTGTTTGACTGTGTTCTGGGAATGCTGCATTGCCTGTTCGACTTTTATTCTCATTTATATCTACCTTTACTTATTTTAATAAATCGCTCTACTGGCTATTCTCGATACATTTTCATACCGCATATCAAAGGTTGCATATTTTATTTTTATCCGTCTTTTATCATCGCGCTAACTCTAGTTTTATTGTTTTCTTTTATTTTCTCCAGTACTGGAATATTTCTGGACATGTCTTTATAGTCCTTTGGGAATTTTGCCGATTTTACACTCACACATTCCCTTTGCAAGTGATTATATTTGGTATTTTCTTCTCCATCTGATTAATATTGTCTTCATCCGGATATTCATTATTTTGTTTAGCATTTCGGGTATATTATTTGCCATTTTCCTTAGCAGTTGTGAAAATTCGATATTTGCAGCTATCGTTTCCGCTCTGGTTACAATATGATGTGGCTCTTCATTTATGCGTTTATTGACATTTCATTTCATTTTCTCTTTTCTTTAACGTACCAGGTGGTACGTGTTTAGCCGTCCTAGCCTCAGCCTCAGCACAGAATCGACTGTCACCATGTGTACGTTCACTGTCCCTATTATCGGCTTTTCCATCATTACTTTTACCCCTTTCTATCACATTGTATTCATAGCATCAGGACCCCATTTGTACATTCACTGTTCCTATTATCAGCTGTACCATCATCATTACTTTTAGCCTTTCTATCACATTGTATTCATAGCCTCAGGACCCCATTTGTACATTCACTGTTCCTATTATCAGCTGTACCATCATCATTACTTTTAGCCTTTATATCACATTGTATTCATACCCTCAGGTCCCCATTTGTACATTCACTGTTCCTATTATCAGCTGTACCATCATCATTACTTTTAGCCTTTATATCACATTGTATTCATAGCCTCAGGTCCCCATTTGTACATTCACTGTCCCTATTATCAGCTGTACCATCACCATTACTTTTAGCCTTTATATCACATTGTATTCATACCCTCAGGACCCCATTTGTACATTCACTGTTCCTATTATCAGCTGTACCATCATCATTACTTTTAGCCTTTATATCACATTGTATTCATACCCTCAGGTCCCCATTTGTACATTCACTGTCCCTATTATCAGCTGTACCATCATCATTACTTTTAGCCTTTATATCACATTGTATTCATACCCTCAGGTCCCCATTTGTACATTCACTGTTCCTATTATCAGCTGTACCATCATCATTACTTTTAGCCTTTATATCACATTGTATTTATACCCTCAGGACCCCATGTGTACATTCATTGTTCCTATTATCAGCTGTTCCATCATCATTACTTTTAGCCTTTCTATCACATTGTATTCATAGCCTCAGGTCCCCATTTGTACATTCACTGTCCCTATTATCAGCTGTACCATCATCATTACTTTTAGCCTTTATATCACATTGTATTCATACCCTCAGGACCCCATTTGTACATTCACTGTCCCTATTATCAGCTGTACCATCATCATTACTTTTAGCCTTTATATCACATTGTATTCATAGCCTCAGGACCCCATTTGTACATTCACTGTCCCTATTATCAGCTGTACCATCATCATTACTTTTAGCCTTTCTATCACATTGTATTCATAGCCTCAGGTCCCTATTTGTACATTCACTGTTCCTATTATCAGCTGTACCATCATCATTACTTTTAGCCTTTCTATCACATTGTATTCATAGCCTCAGGTCCCCATTTGTACATTCACTGTCCCTATTATCAGCTGTACCATCATCATTACTTTTAGCCTTTATATCACATTGTATTCATACCCTCAGGACCCCATTTGTACATTCACTGTCCCTATTATCAGCTGTACCATCATCATTACTTTTAGCCTTTATATCACATTGTATTCATAGCCTCAGGACCCCATTTGTACATTCACTGTCCCTATTATCAGCTGTACCATCATCATTACTTTTAGCCTTTCTATCACATTGTATTCATAGCCTCAGGTCCCTATTTGTACATTCACTGTTCCTATTATCAGCTGTACCATCATCATTACTTTTAGCCTTTCTATCACATTGTATTCATAGCCTCAGGTCCCTATTTGTACATTCACTGTTCCTATTATCGTCTTTGCCATCCTTATTACGTTTACCTCCTTTTTTCACATTGTCTTTCACCGAATTTCGTTTTGCCTTTATCATTTATATTTTATCACCACTTCCATCGTTATTGGTGTATTTATCATCGAGGGCGTGCATTTAGAGGACATTATCTTCCACATCATACCCATTATCAGCATCCCCGATGAGATTAAACTGTTTCATCATTTTTCTCTTTTGTTTTTTCTTTAATTTTTGACCGGCACCTCGAGCAGACTAAATGTTGAAAACCGCCGAATAAAGACAATCAACGGACCTTGAGGAACATTAAGTCGAGTTTCTCCTTGCACTTGGGTTGATGGTTGTTTCTGATCAATGATAGAGTGTGGAAATGTGAGCCTTACTTTGTGGTTGATCAATGTTTATGGACAATGAGGCAGGAAAAGTCGGATGGGATGGAAGACTTACTTGGTTTGATGGTTGTTTCCGATCATCGGGAGTTTGGATTTGATGGAGTTGTTTTTAACAATGAGACAGGGAGAGCTGGCATCGGAAACTTGCCCTTGCTTTGATGGTTGTTGTAATCGATGAGACGGGGAGTTGGGAAGAAAATCTTAAACCGGGCGTGATGGTTGTATATATTATAAAATATAGCGCATGTTCGACGAGACGCGCATGTTTTTCGGTAAGTAGATACATGTATAAAAGTGGAACAGAAAATGTAGCATTCAAGCACCACAGTCAACCAAAAATACGCGTAGAAACAAACAACAATTACAGGGATAAACAAAAGGCAAGGTGTACGGCATCACAAACATAAAGGTTATTCTGTTTTGTTCTAGTGCTTGCAGTCGTGTTGAGGACTTTAATATTCGTAACCTTTGTATATCTAAAAAATCTACTCCATCAGCGATACCGTTACCATAAACTTCGAAAAACCTTTGCAAAATGTTATTACCGTAACCCTGACCTGCTTTTAAATAAAATACAAAAGCAATTTAGGAACTTTTCTGCGACAAAGACCATCACAACCTGACTTCTATGGTGACGTGATTTACAAACTTCGTCAGATATTTGGTCATGATCACGCTCATAAACCTTTATTAAACGGGTTAAACAATGTATCAAACGTTATGACCTTATCATTTTGCAACGCACTGCATGTTTAGTAGTTGACCCATTTAAATTTCGCCACTATGATTTGATTCCTCCTGATTGTGCGATGACCGAAAAGATTGTGGACACTCTACTTAATCTGAAAGAACGGTACCGTTTGATGTTTGTCTTCAATATTGTCTTGTCATGACCTTAATGGTTTGTTTCTGCCAAGTCACTAAATACTCCTTCGTGGCTTTCTATGCTTTTGTATTATGTATTAATGTATATATTGTATTATGTTATATTCACCTTTGTTAGATGAATTATAATATAGCGGGGATTTCTTTATTTACACTGTCCCGTTTTATTGGGATGACAATAGGGTAAGAATGAGGTTTGGCACACACTAGAACCTGATTTAATTAAACCGCCTGCGCAGTTTTGCCACTGACATTCCCAAGGCGATGAAGAAGAAGAAGAAGAAGATAGATGTTTATTACAGTGACATAATTATTAAATGGCAACACATTAATATATATGTGATTGTTGGCCGATATCGACCTATGAGACACTGATATATACAAATAAATATACAGATAAAACATGTAAAACATGTGTAACGAACAGTTAGTATAAGCTTAAGACAATTTAAATTGTCGTTGGTTAATCGACGAGACGCGCATGTTTTTCGGTAAGGCTCGGATACATGGAACCCTAAAACACATATACGGCTATGTTCGTGAGAGCACATTTTAATAGTTTTTGTAAAACGCGTCTTAATTTGCTTGCCTATATCGACTCTAAATATGTCAAATGTACATTAAATTGTAGATTAAATTGTGTATGAAATGCGAGGAAAACAGAATAAATTTGCAAAAGTGTGAGAAACCTATCGTCCTCACAGTAGCTTAATTTTACATAATAAAATAGAATGCATTAAATTTCTTAGAACACAGCTGGACTACAGGATACATTCAATCTCAATATAGCATTTCTTGTCTTATAATAATCTGAAGGATTACTTAAAGATCATATGTACATGTATTATAGTTGCAGAGTCTGGCAGCCCGTCTCCTATAACAGATACGGTCGTTTTCTTAGCGGCTCGCTAAAAACATTCAAACTGTCCTGAAATCCATCATTTTTATATAACCAATGTAAGAACATGCAGTTTCGGTTGCCTTTACAATTGTTTCATAATATCAAACTTAAGCTTGCCGTATGTTTCATATATCAGATTGCCATGTTTCATATATCAGCTTGCCATATGATTCATATATCAGCTTGTCGTATGCTTCATATATCAAACTTAAGATTGCCGTATGTTTCATATATCAAACGTAAGCTTGCCGTATGTTTCATATATAAAACGTAAGCTTGCCGAAAGTTTCATATATCAAACGTAAGCTTGCCGAATGTTTCATATATATGAAATTGCCATGTTTCATATATCAGTTTCCCATATGTGTCATATATCAGCTTGTCGTATGCTTCATATATCAAACTTAAGCTTGCCATATGTTTCATATATCAACTTGCCGTATGTTTCATATATCAAGCGTAAGCTTGCCGTATGTTTCATATATCAAACGTAAGCTTGCCGTTTGTTTCATATATCAAACTTAAACTTGCCAGATGTTTCATATATCAGCTTGCCTTATGTTTCATATATCAAGTGTAAGCTTGCCGTATGTTTCATATATCAAACTTAAGCTTGCCGTATGTTTCATATATCAAATTTAAGCTTGCCATATGTTTTTTTCATATATCAAACTTAAGCTTGCCATATGTTTCATATATCAAACGTAAGCTTGCCGTATGTTTCATATATCAAACGTAAGCTTGCCGTGTGTTTCATATATCAAACTTAAGCTTGCCGTATGTTTCATATATCAAATTTAAGCTTGACTTATGTTTCATATATCAAACGTAAGCTTGCCGTATGTTTCATATATCAAACGTAAGCTTGCCGTATGTTTCATACATCAAACTTAAGCTTGCCGTGTGTTTCATATATCAAGCGTAAGCTTGCCGTATGTTTCATATATCAAATTTAAGCTTGCCGTATGTTTCATATATCAAACGTAAGCTTGCCGTATGTTTCATATATCAAACTTAAGCTTGTCGTATGTTTCATATGTCAAACTTAAGCTTGCCATATGATTCATATATCAAGCTTAAGCTTGCCATTTCTTGAGGCGAATAATTTAACAAATTTGTAACCAAGTTATAAAAATAAATGTGTTTTAAAGGGACACATGGCTTTCTTGACGAATGTATAACATAGCATAGCACACAGCATAGCATTGTTATGCTATCTTGAGGCGAATAGTTTAACAAATTTGTATCCAAGATATATAAATAAATATGTTTTAAGGAACACATGGCACTCTTGACGGATTTATCTTGAGGCAAATTGTTGCATTTTTTTGCCACTGACCGTTCCAAGGCGGTAGCCCTATTGTCAATCATTTTTTGTTAGTGATGTCTAATTTGGCATTTTGTCCATATTTAAAGTTGTTCTTTGTTCTGTGTGTGTTTGTGGTTGACTGTCGTCCTTGAATGCTCCTTTTCCTGTTCGATTTTTATATCTATATAAATACATGTGTTTTAAAGGGACACATGGCACTCTTGACGAATTTATCTTGATGCGAATAGTTTAACAAATTTGTATCCAAGATATATATACATAAATGTGTTTTAAAGGGACACGTGGCACTCTTGACGAATGTATCAAGCATTAAACTTATCACCTCGATTTACATTGTCAATTATCCCCCACTTATATAGAAATGTTCCCCGAGTAACTTTTTATGTAGTTTGTGTTTCTCAAAAGTAGATACATGTATAAAAGTCGAACAGAAAATGTAGCATCCAAGCACCACGGTCAACCAAAAACACGCGTAGAAACAAACAACAATTATTGGGGTAAACAAAAGGGAAGGCATACGACATCACAAACATAAACGTTATTCTGTTTTGTTCTAGTGCTTGCAGTCGTGTTGAAGACTTTAATATTCGTAACCTTTGTATATCTAAAAATCTACTCCGTCAGGGATACCGTTACCATAAACCTCGAAAAACTTTTGCAAAATGTTTTTACCGTAACCCTGACCTGCATTTAAATAAAATACAAAGGCAATTTAAGAACTCTTCTGCGAAAAGGACTATCACAACCTGACTTCTATGGGATGTGATTTACAAACTTCACAAAATCTTTGGTCATGACCACGCTCATACATCTTTATTAAACGTGTTAAACAATGTATTAAAAGTTATAACTTTATCATTTTGCAACGTACTGCATGTTTAGAAAATTAAAAACAATTCAACTTGCCGTATGTTTCATATATTAAACGGAAGCTTGCCGAATGTTTCATATATCAAACGTAAGCTTGCCGTATGTTTCATATATCAAACGGAAGCTTGCCGTATGTTTCATATATCTAACGATAGCTTGCCGTATGTTTCATATATCAAACGTAAGCTTGTCGTATGTTTCATAAATCAAACGTAAGCTTGCCGTATGTTTCATATATCAAACGTAAGCTTGCCGTATGTTTCATATATCAAACGGAAGCTTGCCGTATGTTTCATATTTTAAACGATAGCTTGCCGTATGTTTCATACATCAAACGTATGCTTGCCGTATGTTTCATACATCAAACGGAAGCTTGCCAGATGTTTCATATATCAAACGTAAGCTTGCCGAATGTTTCATATATCAAACGGAAGCTTGCCGAATGTTTCATATATCAAACGATAGCTTGCCGTATGTTTCATATATCAAACGATAGCTTGCCGTATGTTTCATATATCAAACGATAGCTTGCCGTATGTTTCATATATCAAACGTAAGCTTGCCGTATGTTTCATATATCAAACGATAGCTTTCCGTATGTTTCATATATCAAACGATAGCGTGCCGTATGTTTCATACATCAAAGGAAGCTTGCCGTATGTTTCATATATCAAACTTAAGCTTGCCGTATCTTTCATACATCAAACTTAAGCTTGCCGTGTGTTTCATATATCAAGCGTAAGCTTGCCGTATGTTTCATATATCAAACTTAAGCTTGCCGTATGTTTCATATATCAAACGTAAGCTTGCCGTATGTTTCATATATCAAACTTAATATATGTTTCATATATCAACTTGCCGTATGTTTCATATATCAAGCGTAAGCTTGCCGTATGTTTCATATATCAAACGTAAGCTTGCCGTTTGTTTCATATATCAAACTTAAACTTGCCAGATGTTTCATATATCAGCTTGCCTTATGTTTCATATATCAAGTGTAAGCTTGCCGTATGTTTCATATATCAAACTTAAGCTTGCCGTATGTTTCATATATCAAGTTTAAGCTTGCCATATGTTTTTTTCATATATCAAACTTAAGCTTGCCATATGTTTCATATATCAAACGTAAGCTTGCCGTATGTTTCATATTTCAAACGTAAGCTTGCCGTGTGTTTCATATATCAAACTTAAGCTTGCCGTATGTTTCATATATCAAATTTAAGCTTGCCATATGTTTCATATATCAAACGTAAGCTTGCCGTATGTTTCATATATCAAACGTAAGCTTGCCGTATGTTTCATATATCAAACTTAAGCTTGCCGTGTGTTTCATATATCAAGCGTAAGCTTGCCGTATGTTTCATATATCAAATTTAAGCTTGCCGTATGTTTCATATATCAAACGTAAGCTTGCCGTATGTTTCATATATCAAACTTAAGCTTGTCGTATGTTTCATATATAAAACTTAAGCTTGCCATATGATTCATATATCAAGCTTAAGATTGCCATTTCTTGAGGCGAATAATTTAACAAATTTGTATCCAAGATATAAAATTAAATGTGTTTTAAAGGGACACATGGCATTCTTGACGAATGTATAACATAGCATAGCACACAGCATATCATTGTTATGTTATCTTGAGGCGAATAGTTTAAAAAAATTGTATCCAAGATATATAAATAAATATGTTTTAAGGAACACATGGCACTCTTGACGGATTTATCTTGAGGCAAATTGTTGCATTTTTTTGCCACTGACCGTTCCAAGGCGGTAGCCCTATTGTCAATCATTTTTTGTTAGTGATGTCTAATTTGGCATTTTGTCCATCTTTAAAGTTTTTCTTTGTTCTTCGTGTGTTTGTGGTTGACTGTCGTCCTTGAATGCTCCTTTTCCTGTTCGATTTTTATATCTATATAAATACATGTGTTTTAAAGGGACACATGGCACTCTTGACGAATTTATCTTGATGCGAATAGTTTAACAAATTTGTATCCAAGATATATATACATAAATGTGTTTTAAAGGGACACGTGGCACTCTTGACGAATTTATCAAGCATTAAACTTATCACCTCGATTTACATTGTCAATTATCCCCCACTAATATAGAAATGTTCCCCGAGTAACTTCTTATGTAGTTTGTGTTTCTCAAAAGTAGATACATGTATAAAAGTCGAACAGAAAATGTAGCATCCAAGCACCACGGTCAACCAAAAACACGCGTAGAAACAAACAACAATTACAGGGGTAAACAAAAGGGAAGGCATACGACATCACAAACATAAACGTTATTCTGTTTTGTTCTAGTGCTTGCAGTCGTGTTGAAGACTTTAATATTCGTAACCTTTGTATATCTAAAAAGCTACTCCGTCAGGGATACCGTTACCATAAACCTCGAAAAACTTTTGCAAAATTTTTTTACTGTAACCCTGACCTGCATTTAAATAAAATACAAAGGCAATTTAAGAACTCTTCTGCGAAAAGGACTATCACAACCTGACTTCTATGGGATGTGATTTACAAACTTCACAAAATCTTTGGTCATGACCACGCTCATACATCTTTATTAAACGTGTTAAACAATGTATTAAAAGTTATAACTTTATCATTTTGCAACGTACAGCATGTTTAGAAAATTAAAAACAATTTAACTTGCCGTATGTTTCATATATCAAACGGAAGCTTGCCGAATGTTTCATATATCAAACGTAAGCTTGCCGTATGTTTCATATATCAAACGGAAGCTTGCCGTATGTTTCATATATCTAACGATAGCTTGCCGTATGTTTCATATATCACACGTAAGCTTGCCGTATGTTTCATACATCAAACGGAAGCTTGCCGTATGTTTCATATATCAAACGTAAGCTTGCCGTATGTTTCATATATCAAACGTAAGCTTACCGTATGTTTCATATATCAAACGGAAGCTTGCCGTATGTTTCATATTTTAAACGATAGCTTGCCGTATGTTTCATACATCAAACGTATGCTTGCCGTATGTTTCATACATCAAACGGAAGCTTGCCAGATGTTTCATATATCAAACGTAAGCTTGCCGAATGTTTCATATATCAAACGGAAGCTTGCCGAATGTTTCATACATCAAACGGAAGCTTGCCGAATGTTTCATATATCAAACGATTGCTTGCCGTATGTTTCATATATCAAACGATAGCTTGCCGTATGTTTCATATATCAAACGATAGCTTGCCGTATGTTTCATATATCAAAAGTAAGCTTGCCGTATGTTTCATATATCAAACGATAGCTTTCCGTATGTTTCATATATCAAACGATAGCGTGCCGTATGTTTCATACATCAAAGGAAGCTTGCCGTATGTTTCATATATCAAACGTAAGCTTGCCGTATGTTTCATACATCAAACTTAAGCTTGTCGTGTGTTTCATATATCAAGCGTAAGCTTGCCGTATGTTTCATATATCAAATTTAAGCTTGCCGTATGTTTCATATATCAAACGTAAGCTTGCCGTATGTTTCATATATCAAACTTAAGCTTGCCGTATGTTTCATATATCAAACTTAAGCTTGCCATATGATTCATATATCAAGCTTAAGCTTGCCTTATCTTGAGGCGAATAATTTAACAAATTTGTATCCAAGATATAAAATTAAATATGTTTTAAAGGGACACATGGCATTCTTGACGAATGTATAACATAGCATAGCACACAGCATATCATTGTTATGTTATCTTGAGGCGAATAGTTTAACAAATTTGTATCCAAGATATATACATAAATATGTTTTAAGGAACACATGGCACTCTTGACGGATTTATCTTGAGGAGAATAGTTTAACAAATTGTGGCATTTTTTTTGCCACTGACCGTTCCAAAGCGCCCTATTGTCAATCATTTTTTGTTTGTGATGTCTAATTTGGCATTTTGTCCATCTTTAAAGTTGTTCTTTGTTCTGTGTGTGTTTGTGGTTGACTGTCGTCCTTGAATGCTCCTTTTCCTATTCGATTTTTATATCTATATAAATAAATGTGTTTTAAATGGACACATGGCACTCTTGACGAATTTATCTTGATGCGAATAGTTTAACAAATTTGTATCCAAGATATACATGTATATAAATAAATGTGTTTTAAAGGGACACGTGGCACTCTTGACGAATTTATCAAGCATTAAACTCATCACCTCGATTTACATTGTCAATTATCCCCCACTTATACAGAAATGTTCCCCGAGTAACTTCTTATGTAGTTTGTGTTTCTCAAAAGTAGATACATGTATAAAAGTCGAACAGAAACTGTAGCACTCAAGCACCACAGTCAACCAAAAACACGCGTAGAAATAAACAACAATTACAGGGGTAAACAAAAGGGAAGGTGTACGACATCACAAACATAAAGGTTATTCTGTTTTGTTCTAGCGCTTGCAGTCGTGTTGAAGACTTTAATATTCGTAACCTTTTGTATAATCTTAAAAGCTACTCCGTCAGGGATACCGTTACCATAAACCTCGAAAAACTTTTCCAAAATGTTATTACCGTAACCCTGACCTGCATTTAAATAAAATACATAGGCAATTTAAGAATCACAACCTGACTTCTATGGGATGTGATTTACAAACTTCGCAAAATCTTTGGTCATGACCACGCTCATAAATCTTTATTAAACGTGTTAAACAATGTATTAAAAGTTATAACTTTATCATTTTGCAACGTACTGCATGTTTAGAAAATTAAAAACAATTTAACTCATTGAAAAACAATTTGAAAATATTGAATATAAGTCTATATTTTATCTTTGCGGATCACGTAAGGATTTATTATAAACATCGTCTTAACACTTTGAATAATCACGTGGCCTTATCATTCGCCCTACTTTCTTTGATGTTGACAGAGTCATGAACAGATTGATCAAAAGATACGCCTTTGCCAACTGATATGGAAACATTCTGGAGATCGAACAGAAACAAAACGAAGCTACATACTCTCCTCAGGAAATGGATCATTGACAAATGCCTATACCTGTGCCAGGATAAGACAATTGTTCTCAGTGGAGTGACTGGTGATTATTGCCAAGAAACATGTTGTAGAGTAAAAGACCAAACTGTATCAATCCTACCAGAGTTAAATACCAATCTTGAAGAAGCTGATGAACGGCTGATGCCACATGCATTGCATGCTACCAAATCTGAAACTCGACGGATAATAGTATTAACTAGTGATACTAATGTGCTTGTTGCATCTCTATATTTCGTCGAAGCTTTTAGAGAACATGGGCTACTAGAAATGTGGATGCGAGCAGGTGTTGGAGGCTCGACCCGTTACTTACCATACCACGTGATTTCAGCAAAGAAATCATCACTTTGTCGTGTCCTCATAGCCATGCATGCTTTAACAGGGTGTGACACAACAAGTAAGGTGGGCACAAAGCCATCTGCGCTGAAAATCGGCGCTTGTGGTCTATTGTGTGACTTCGGAAATAATCTCAATGATCCATGTCTTACTCAAATATTTCAGAATGCCGAGATATTCCTTGTTAAAGTGATCAGGCCTACATCAAACTATGAAACAATGGATGACCTGAGATACTTCCTGTATCGTCACAGCTAAGTTACCGATATTGATGACTTACCCCACAAGTTTTGCTTTACAACTCCATCTATTGTCATGCACTGTCTTGAAAATCGGCCAAAAGCAGACCCACAACAATATGGGTTTGGTTAGGTTGATGGAATGCTGATGCCGACCAAGTAAACAGGCGCATCTGGTGTTAAGTCGTAAGTGCAATAAATGTGCCACAACATGTTGCGCTTGCAGACAAAAAAAACTGCAATGTTGTTTATTCTGTCAGTGTCAGAATGGAGATTACTTCAAATTCCACTATATACACTGACGGTGCCATTGAGCAATTGAACGAAATAATATTAAAAAATGGTTGGTTTCGTCATACATAAATATTGAAATATTCTTTAAAATATGTAATTGTTTGAAAAAGACACAACTTATGCCATTTCTAACGTTAATCTGTGGGTCTTATTTAGTTTGGTGTTTCGTTTAGATAGTGCCAATATATTGTTGATGGTTATCCAATCAATTACAAAATTTTGATGTTTGTTTCCATGTGGACGAGTTTTACATTCTAGTTGTAATTCATCTTACATTTTATGTTGGGGTTTATATACCCCACCTACTTTCTTCAAATTGAATTTATATTTTATAATGTTTATGTAACACAGTATTGAAAATGTGTCTATTAAAGAAGTTGTCATGCATAGAACAACGTATTTTAAAACATCAGCATAACAGTGTCTTCCTTGGATTTAAGAAAATAGAAATATATACACCAGTGTTTTTTTTATGTGTTTTGTGAATGCAGCCTGTGCCTGTGCCATTGTGAAAAATAGCGGCATTTTTCTAGAAATTGTGAAAATTTTGAAATATTATAACAGAAGAAAAAGAAACTTTTTTCACTTTTAATTTCACAGTTTAATATCCCTTGGTTTTAAGTTTTGTTTTTGGTAAATACAGACTAGTTTTAACACCAGCGTATATTAAGACTAGTATCCTTATTGGTCTGTATTTACCCTAAATTTTTTTTTTTTTTTTTTTTTTTTTCAGATTGTGAATTTTTTTGATATAATTGTGAAAAAAGTATACTTTTTGGCATTGTGAATGAGGCCGAATAACGGCCCCAAATTAGGCATAAAAAAAACACTGTACACCTAATATGTTTAAAATAACAGTATGATAATTTTACTCTAAAACATTTATTATATATATATATATATACTGTCACAGTTATCAACACTATAAATGTTTAAAAATGTCATAACAACGATTTAATGTTCAGACGCTGCTGTTTATGAATAAAATAACATATATATGTCAATAAACTTTGATATATCCAATAGCATTACATTTTGCTTATTTTGGCGTCCATCTTGGTGGCCATTTTGTTTTTAAACATTCTACCATGGTTTCAGGAAATGACCATATTGTTTGTAATCTTCAGACCCACCCCTACAAGAATATATAACATATATAGGGTACAAACACTTTATACGAAAACGTCACGATTGGAATAATAATCCACCAGCCTCTGGTCCAAAAGCTGATTTGGGGTATTTTTACTCCACCCACCGCTGTTACAGAAATCCTTATAAATCAAAATATCCATCTTTTTATCTGTTTGATTTTTAAATATTTTACTTTTCCCCATGCCTAAGGCATGTTTTAAAACCCTTAATTAATACTTATATGATTACGTGTGAAAATCAAAGTTGAACTTATAAGGTAGGTATCGTTTTTTTGCCACTTTTCGCTGGGTTTCTTTCACTTACAAACGCGCTCCAATTTGTTTTGGCATTACTGTTTATGATTTCTTGTTTGAAAATGTCAAATACATGTGTAATCAAGTACATAATCACAAATTAAAGTTTTTGATACCATCAAACTATGAAAAAAATAGCATATTTTCCCTGCAGGGCCATTTTTTAATTTTAGCGGCCATCTTGGATTTAAAAAAAATCCTACTATGATTTCAGGAGATCACCATAATTTTTCATAAACTTAAGACCCTCCCCTACCAGAATATATATACACATATAGGGTATAAAAAAATTACACGAAAGCGACACCAGCAAATGGACTCCTTGCTTCAAACGGAAGCTTGCCGTATGTTTCATATATCAAACATAAGCTTGCCGTATGTTTCATATATCAAACGGAAGCTTGCCGTATGTTTCATATATCAAACGGAAGCTTGCCGTATGTTTCATACATCAAACGGAAGCTTGCCGTATGTTTCATATATCAAACATAAGCTTTCCGTATATTTCATATATCAAACGATAGCTTGCCGTGTGTTTCATACATCAAACGGAAGCTTGTCGTATGTTTCATATATCAAACGGAAGCTTGCCGTATGTTTCATATATCAAACGATAGCTTGCCGTATGTTTCATATATCAAACGGAAGCTTGCCGAATGTTTCATATATCAAAAGTAAGCTTGCCGTATGTTTCATATATCAAACGGAAGCTTGCCGTATGTTTCATATATCTAACGATAGCTTGCCGTATGTTTTATATATCAAACGTAAGCTTGCCGTATGTTTCATACATCAAACGGAAGCTTGTCGTATGTTTCATATATCAAACGTAAGCTTGCCGTATGTTTCATATATCAAACGTAAGCTTGCCGTATGTTTCATATATCAAACTGAAGCTTGCCGTATGTTTCATATATCAAACGATAGCTTGCCGTATGTTTCATACATCAAACGTAAGCTTGCCGTATGTTTCATACATCAAACGGAAGCTTGCCAGATGTTTCATATATCAAACGTAAGCTTGCCGAATGTTTCATATATCGAACGGAAGCTTGCCGAATGTTTCATATATCAAACGATAGCTTGCCGTATGTTTCATATATCAAACGATAGCTTGCCGTATGTTTCATATATCAAACGTAAGCTTGCCGTATGTTTCATACATCAAACGATAGCTTTCCGTATGTTTCATATATCAAACGATAGCTTGCCGTATGTTTCATACATCAAACGGAAGCTTGCCGTATGTTTCATATATCAAACGTAAGCTTGCCGTATGTTTCATACATCAAACGTAAGCTTGCCGTATGTTTCATATATCAAACGTAAGCTTGCCGTGTGTTTCATATATCAAGCGTAAGCTTGCCGTATGTTTCATATATCAAACTTAAGCTTGCCGTATGTTTCATATATCAAACGTAAGCTTGCCGTATGTTTCATATATCAAACTTAAGCTTGTCGTATGTTTCATATATCAAACTTAAGCTTGCCATGTGATTCATATATCAAGCTTAAGCTTGCCATATCTTGAGGCGAATAATTTAACAAATTTGTATCCAAGATATAAAATTAAATGTGTTTTAAAGGGACACATGGCATTCTTGACGAATGTATAACATAGAATAGCACACAGCATAGCATTGTTATGCTATCTTGAGGCGAATAGTTTAACAAATTTGTATCCAAGATATATAAATAAATATGTTTTAAGGAACACATGGCACACTTGACGGATTTATTTTGAGGCGAATAGTTTAACAAATTGTGGCATTTTTTTGCCACTGACCGTTCCAAAGCGGTAGCCCTATTGTCAATCATTTTTTGTTTGTGATGTCTAATTTGGCATTTTGTCCATCTTTAAAGTTGTTCTTTGTTCTCTGTGTGTTTGTGGTTGACTGTCGTCCTTGAATGCTCCTTTTCCTGTTCGATTTTTATATATATATAAATAAATGTGTTTTAAATGGACACATGGCACTCTTGACGAATTTATCTTGATGCGAATAGTTTAACAAATTTGTATCCAAGATATACATGTATATAAATAAATGTGTTTTAAAGGGATACGTGGCACTCTTGACGAATTTATCAAGCATTAAACTTATCACCTCGATTTACATTGTCAATTATCCCCCACTTATACAGAAATGTTCCCCGAGTAACTGCTTATGTAGTTTGTGTTTCTCAAAAGTAGATACATGTATAAAAGTCGAACAGAAAATGTAGCATTCAAGCACCACAGTCAACCAAAAACACGCGTAGAAACAAACAACAATTACAGGGATAAACAAAAGGCAAGGTGTACGACATCACAAACATAAAGGTTATTTTGTTTTGTTCTAGCGCTTGCAGTCGTGTTGAAGACTTTAATATTCGTAACCTTTTGTATAATCTAAAAAGCTACTCCGTCAGGGATACCGTTACCATAAACCTCGAAAAACTTTTGCAAAATGTTATTACCGTAGCCCTGACCTGCATTTAAATAAAATACATAGGCAATTTAAGAATCACAACCTGACTTCTATGGGATGTGATTTACAAACTTCGCAAAATCTTTGGTCATGACCACGCTCATAAATCTTTATTAAACGTGTTAAACAATGTATTAAAAGTTATAACTTTATCATTTTGCAACGTACTGCATGTTTAGAAAATTAAAAACAATTTAACTCATTGAAAAACAATTTGAAAATATTGAATATAAGTCTATATTTTATCTTTGCGGATCACGTAAGGATTTATTATAAACATCGTCTTAACACTTTGAATAATCACGTGGCCTAATCATTCGCCCTACTTTCTTTGATGTTGACAGAGTCATGAACAGATTGATCAAAAGATACGCCTTTGCCAACTGATATGGAAACATTCTGGAGATCGAACAGAAACAAAACGAAGCTACAAACTCTCCTCAGGAAATGGATCATTGACAAATGCTTATACCTGTGCCAGGATAAGACAATTGTTCTCAGTGTAGTGACTGGTGATTATTGCCAAGAAACATGTTGTAGAGTAAAAGACCAAACTGTATCAATCCTACCAGAGTTAAATACCAATCTTGAAGAAGCTGATGAACGGCTGATGCCACATGCATTGCATGCTACCAAATCTGAAACTCGACGGATAATAGTATTAACTAGTGATACTAATGTGCTTGTTGCATCTCTATATTTCGTCGAAGCTTTTAGAGACCATGGGCTGCTAGAAATGTGGATGCGAGCAGGTGTTGGAGGCTCGACCCGTTACTTACCATACCACGTGATTTCAGCAAAGAAATCATCACTTTGTCGTGTCCTCCCAGCCATGCATGCTTTAACAGGGTGTGACACAACAAGTAAGGTGGTCACAAAGCCATCTGCGCTGAAAATCGGCGCTTGTGGTCTATTGTGTGACTTCGGAAAGAATCTCAATGATCCATGTCTTACTCAAATACTTCAGAATGCCGAGATATTCCTTGTTAAAGTGATCAGGCCTACATCAAACTATGAAACAATGGATGACCTGAGATACTTCCTGTATCGTCACAGCTAAGTTACCGATATTGATGGCTTACCCCACAAGTTTTGCTTTACAACTCCATCTATTGTCATGCACTGTCTTGAAAATCGGCCAAAAGCAGACCCACAACAATATGGGTTTGGTTAGGTTGATGGAATGCTGATGCCGACCAAGTAAACAGGCGCATCTGGTGTTAAGTTGTAAGTGCAATAAATTTGCCACAAAATGTTGCGCTTGCAGACAAAAAAAACTGCAATGTTGTTTATTCTGTCAGTGTCAGAATGGAGATAACTTCAAATTCCACTATATACACTGACGGTGCCATTGAGCAATTGAACGAAATAATATTAAAAAATGGTTGGTTTCGTCATACATAAATATTGAAATATTCTTTAAAATATGTAATTGTTTGAAAAAGACACAACTTATGCCATTTCTAACGTTAATCTGTGGGTCTTATCTAGTTTGGTGTTTCGTTTAGATAGTGCCAATATATTGTTGATGGTTATCCAATCAATTACAAAATTTTGATGTTTGTTTCCATGTGGACGAGTTTTACATTCTAGTTGTCATTCATCTTACATTTTATGTTGGGGTTTATATACCCCACCCACTTTCTTAAAATTGAAGTTATATTTTATCATGTTTATGTAACACAGTATTGAAAATGTGTCTATTAAAGAAGTTGTCATGCATAGAACAACGTATTTTAAAACATCAGCATAACAGTGTCTCCCTTGGATTTAAGAAAATAGAAATATATACACCTAATATGTTTAAAATAACAGTATGATAATTTTACTCTAAAACATTAATTATATATATATATATACTGTCACAGTTATCAACACTATAAATGTTTAAAAATGTCATAACAACGATTTAATGTTCAGACGCTGCTGTTTATGAATAAAATAACATATATATGTCAATAAACTTTGATATATCCAATAGCATTACATTTTGCTTATTTTGGCGTCCATCTTGGTGGCCATTTTGTTTTTAAACATTCTACCATGGTTTCAGGAAATGACCATATTGTTTGTAATCTTCATACCCACCCCTACAAAAATATATAACATATATAGGGAACAAACACTTTGAACGAAAACGTCACGATTGGAATAATAATCCACCAGCTTCTGGTCCAAAAGCTGATTTGGGGTATTTTTACTCCACCCACCGCTGTTACAGAAATCCTTATAAATCAAAATATCCATCTTTTTATCTGTTTGATTTTTAAATATTTTACTTTTCCCCATGCCTAAGGCATGTTTTAAAACCCTTAATTAATACCTATATGATTACGTGTGAAAATCAAAGTTGAACTTATAAGGTAGGTATCGTTTTTTTGCCACTTTTCGCTGGGTTTCTTTCACTTACAAACGCGCTCCAATTTGTTTTGGCATTACTGTTTATGATTTCTTGTTTGAAAATGTCAAATACATGTGTAATCAAGTACATAATCACAAATTAAAGTTTTTGATACCATTAAACTATGAAAAAAATAGCATATTTTCCCTGCAGGGCCATTTTTTTATTTTAGCTGCCATCTTGGATTTAAAAAAAATCCTACTATGATTTCAGTAGATCACCATAATTTTTCATAAACTTAAGACCCTCCCCTACCAGAATATATATACACATATAGGGTACAAAAAAATTACACGAAAGCGACACCAGCAAATGGACTCCTTGCTTCAAACGGAAGCTTGCCGTATGTTTCATATATCAAACATAAGCTTGCCGTATGTTTCATATATCAAACGGAAGCTTGCCGTATGTTTCATATATCAAACGGAAGCTTGCCGTATGTTTCATACATCAAACGGAAGCTTGCCGTATGTTTCATATATCAAACATAAGCTTGCCGTATGTTTCATATATCAAACGATAGCTTGCCGTATGTTTCATATATCAAACGTAAGCTTGCCGTGTGTTTCATACATCAAACGGAAGCTTGCCGTATGTTTCATATATCAAACGGAAGCTTGCCGTATGTTTCATATATCAAACGATAGCTTGCCGTATGTTTCATATATCAAACGGAAGCTTGCCGAATGTTTCATATATCAAACGTAAGCTTGCTGTATGTTTCATATATCAAACGGAAGCTTGCCGTATGTTTCATATATCTAACGATAGCTTGCCGTATGTTTCATATATCAAACGTAAGCTTGCCGTATGTTTCATACATCAAACGGAAGCTTGCCGTATGTTTCATATATCAAACGTAAGCTTGCCGTATGTTTCATATATCAAACGTAAGCTTGCCGTATGTTTCATATATCAAACGGAAGCTTGCCGTATGTTTCATATATCAAACGATAGCTTGCCGTATGTTTCATACATCAAACGTAAGCTTGCCGTATGTTTCATACATCAAACGGAAGCTTGCCAGATGTTTCATATATCAAACGTAAGCTTGCCGAATGTTTCATATATCAAACGGAAGCTTGCCGAATGTTTTATACATCAAACGGAAGCTTGCCGAATGTTTCATATATCAAACGATAGCTTGCCGTATGTTTCATATATCGAACGATAGCTTGCCGTATGTTTCATATATCAAACGTAAGCTTGCCGTATGTTTCATACATCAAACGATAGCTTTCCGTATGTTTCATATAGCAAACGATAGCTTGCCGTATGTTTCATACATCAAACGGAAGCTTGCCGTATGTTTCATATATCAAACGTAAGCTTGCCGTATGTTTCATACATCAAACGTAAGCTTGCCGTATGTTTCATATATCAAACGTAAGCTTGCCGTGTGTTTCATATATCAAGCGTAAGCTTGCCGTATGTTTCATATATCAAACTTAAGCTTGCCGTATGTTTCATATATCAAACGTAAGCTTGCCGTATGTTTCATATATCAAACTTAAGCTTGTCGTATGTTTCATATATCAAACTTAAGCTTGCCATGTGATTCATATATCAAGCTTAAGCTTGCCTTATCTTGAGGCGAATAATTTAACAAATTTGTATCCAAGATATAAAATTAAATGTGTTTTAAAGGGACACATGGCATTCTTGACGAATGTATAACATAGAATAGCACACAGCATAGTATTGTTATGCTATCTTGAGGCGAATAGTTTAACAAATTTGTATCCAAGATATATAAATAAATATGTTTTAAGGAACACATGGCACACTTGACGGATTTATCTTGAGGCGAATAGTTTAACAAATTGTGGAATTATTTTGCCACTGACCGTTCCAAAGCGGTAGCCCTATTGTCAATCATTTTTTGTTTGTGATGTCTAATTTGGCATTTTGTCCATCTTTAAAGTTGTTCTTTGTTCTCTGTGTGTTTGTGGTTGACTGTCGTCCTTGAATGCTCCTTTTCCTGTTCGATTTTTATATATATATAAATAAATGTGTTTTAAAGGGACACATGGCACTCTTGACGAATTTATCTTGATGCGAATAGTTTAACAAATTTGTATCCAAGATATACATGTATATAAATAAATGTGTTTTAAAGGGACACGTGGCACTCTTGACGAATTTATCAAGCATTAAACTTATCACCTCGATTTACATTGTCAATTATCCCCCACTTATACAGAAATGTTCCCCGAGTAACTTCTTATGTAGTTTGTGTTTCTCAAAAGTAGATACATGTATAAAAGTCGAACAGAAAATGTAGCATTCAAGCACCACAGTCAACCAAAAACACGCGTAGAAACAAACAACAATTACAGGGGTAAACAAAAGGCAAGGTGTACGACATCACAAACATAAAGGTTATTCTGTTTTGTTCTAGCGCTTGCAGTCGTGTTGAAGACTTTAATATTCGTAACCTTTTGTATAATCTAAAAAGCTACTCCGTCAGGGATACCGTTACCATAAACCTCGAAAAACCTTTGCAAAATGTTATTACCGTAACCCTGACCTGCATTTAAATAAAATACATAGGCAATTTAAGAATCACAACCTGACTTCTATTGGATGTGATTTACAAACTTCGCAAAATCTTTGGTCATGACCACGCTCATAAATCTTTATTAAACGTGTTAAACAATGTATTAAAAGTTATAACTTTATCATTTTGCAACGTACTGCATGTTTAGAAAATTAAAAACAATTTAACTCATTGAAAAACAATTTGAAAATATTGAATATAAGTCTATATTTTATCTTTGCGGATCACGTAAGGATTTATTATAAACATCGTCTTAACACTTTGAATAATCACGTGGCCTAATCATTCGCCCTACTTTCTTTGACGTTGACAGAGTCAGGTACAGATTGATCAAAAGATACGCCTTTGCCAACTGATATGGAAACATTCTGGAGATCGAACAGAAACAAAACGAAGCTACAAACTCTCCTCAGGAAATGGATCATTGACAAATGCTTATACCTGTGCCAGGATAAGACAATTGTTCTCAGTGGAGTGACTGGTGATTATTGCCAAGAAACATGTTGTAGAGTAAAAGACCAAACTGTATCAATCCTACCAGAGTTAAATACCAATCTTGAAGAAGCTGATGAACGGCTGATGCCACATGCATTGCATGCTACCAAATCTGAAACTCGACGGATAATAGTATTAACTAGTGATACTAATGTGCTTGTTGCATCTCTATATTTCGTCGAAGCTTTTAGAGAGCATGGGCTACTAGAAATGTGGATGCGAGCAGGTGTTGGAGGCTCGACCCGTTACTTACCATACCACGTGATTTCAGCAAAGAAATCATCACTTTGTCGTGTCCTCATAGCCATGCATGCTTTAACAGGGTGTGACACAACAAGTAAGGTGGGCACAAAGCCATCTGCGCTGAAAATCGGCGCTTGTGGTCTATTGTGTGACTTCGGAAAGAATCTCAATGATCCATGTCTTACTCAAATACTTCAGAATGCCGAGATTTTCCTTGTTAAAGTGATCAGGCCTACATCAAACTATGAAACAATGGATGACCTGAGATACTTCCTGTATCGTCACAGCTGAGTTACCGATATTGATGACTTACCCCACAAGTTTTGCTTTACAACTCCATCTATTGTCATGCACTGTCTTGAAAATCGGCCAAAAGCAGACCCACAACAATATGGGTTTGGTGAGGTTGATGGAATGCTGATGCCGACCAAGTAAACAGGCGCATCTGGTGTTAAGTTGTAAGTGCAATAAATGTGCCACAAAATGTTGCGCTTGCAGACAAAAAAAACTGCAATGTTGTTTATTCTGTCAGTGTCAGAATGGAGATAACTTCAAATTCCACTATATACACTGACGGTGCCATTGAGCAATTGAACGAAATAATATTAAAAAATGGTTGGTTTCGTCATACATAAATATTGAAATATTCTTTAAAATATGTAATTGTTTGAAAAAGACACAACTTATGCCATTTCTAACGTTAATCTGTGGGTCTTATCTAGTTGGATTTAAGAAAATAGAAATGTATACACCTAATATGTTTAAAATAACAGTATGATAATTTTACTCTAAAACATTTATTATATATATATATATATACTGTCACAGTTATCAACACTACAAATGTTTAAAAATGTCATAACAACGATTTAATGTTCAGACGCTGCTGTTTATGAATAAAATAACATATATATGTCAATAAACTTTGATATATCCAATAGCATTACATTTTGCTTATTTTGGCGTCCATCTTGGTGGCCATATTGTTTTTAAACATTCTACCATGGTTTCAGGAAATAACCATATTGTTTTTAATCTTCAGACCCACCCCTACAAGAATATATAACATATATAGGGTACAAACACTTTGAACGAAAACGTCACGATTGGAATAATAATCCACCAGCCTCTGGTCCAAAAGCTGATTTGGGGTTTATTTACTCCACCCACCGCTGTTACAGAAATCCTTATAAATCAAAATATCCATCTTTTTATCTGTTTGATTTTTAAATATTTTACTTTTCTCCATGCCTACGGCATGTTTTAAAACCCTTAATTAATACTTATATGATAACGTGTGAAAATCAAAGTTGAACTTATAAGGTAGATATCGCTTTTTTGCCACTTTTCGCTGTGTTTTTTTCACTTACAAACGCCCTCCAATCTTTTTTGGCATTACTGTTTATGATTTCTTGTTTGAAAATGTCAAATACATGTGTAATCAAGTACATAATCACAAATTAAAGTTTTTGATACCATTAAACTATGAAAAAAATAGCATATTTTCCCTGCAGGCCCATTTTTTTAATTTTGGCGGACATTTTGGCGGCCGTCTTGGATTTAAAAAAGTCCTACCATGATTTCAGGAGATAACCATATTTTTTCATAAACTTAAGACCCTCCCCTACCAGAATATCAAACGATAGCTTGCCGTGTGTTTCATACATCAAACGGAAGCTTGCCGTATGTTTCATATATCAAACGTAAGCTTGCCGTATGTTTCATATATCAAACGATAGCTTGCCGTATGTTTCATATATCAAACGTAAGCTTGCCGTATGTTTCATACATCAAACGGAAGCTTGCCGTATGTTTCATATATCAAACGTAAGCTTGCCGTATGTTTCATATATCAAACGTAAGCTTGCCGTATGTTTCATATATCAAACGGAAGCTTGCCGTATGTTTCATATATCAAACGGAAGCTTGCCGTATGTTTCATATATCAAGCTTAAGCTTGCCGTATGTTTCATATATCAAATTTAAGCTTGCCGTATGTCTCATACATCAAACGGAAGCTTGCCGTATGTTTCATATATCAAGCTTAAGCTTGCCGTATGTTTTATATATCAAACGTAAGCTTGTCGTATGTTTTATATATCAAACGTAAGCTTGCCGTATGTTTCATATAGCAAACGGAAGCTTGCTGTATGTTTCATATATCAAGCTTAAGCTTGCCGTATGTTTCATATATCAAACGGAAACTTGCCGAATGTAATTCATATATCAAACATAAGCTTGCCGTATGTTTCATATATCAAACGGAAGCTTGCCGTATGTTTCATATATCAAACGGAAGTATGTTTCATATATCAAACGTAAGCTTGCCGTATGTTTCCTATATCAAACGGAAGTTTGCCGTATGAACTATCAAAATTCAAAAAGCCGTATGTGCCATATATCAAACGTTTAATGATCAATCGATGCAACACTCCACATGTTTCGCATCGATTAAATGATAAGCAGCATCAACGAAAAACTACAAAGAAGCAACACAACTTTACAAACAGATGAGTCCGTGCATATTATAGGTTATTGCATTTGTATGGCTAAATATTACTTGGAACAAGTTGTTTTGGCGAAGGACGACGAGCTTGCGAGTCGTCCTGCGCCAAAACAACGAGTTCCAAGTAATATTTAGCCATCCAAATTCAATAACCTTTTTATTGTATACTTTTATATTGTTTTTGATCAATGTTAATTGTATGACTGTTACTTTTCATTGTATTTGTGTTATTTTTTATAGCTTTTGATGGAATTCCTATCTTGCCATTCAGTTTCATTTTGTGTGGATGATTATTTTGCGCGAAAACGACGTCGACGTCGGATGACGTCATTAAAAACATCAAGCGATTTTCTGAAGTTTGTTTACCATTCGATAACGTTAAAACCAGTGGGTGAGTGACCATTTGAATTATTTTATCAATTTTTGCCATAAAAGGTTGAAAAAAAACTCGTATTTTTTTGTTGACACTATAGGAAGCATTCCGTTGTTTTTATTTGAAAGTAGTTCCTTCTTTCTATTTCGCGGCTCTTAGCAAGCACGAGCAAAAGTTCCCGTGCAATACCAATGCGTGCAATATCGTAGAATATTGCACGCTTAGCTCAATGCAAACTAAACGGGACAATATGAAAGTATACAATAACATTAGTTCAATGCAAACTAAACGGGACAATATGAAAGTATACAATAACATTAGTTATTGTATTATAGGTTATTGCATTTGTATGGCTAAATAATACTTGGAACGAGTTGTTTTGGCAAAAGACGACGAGCTTGCGAGTCGTCCTGCGCCAAAACAACGAGTTCCAAGTAATATTTAGCCATACAAATTCAATAACCTTTTTATTGTATACTTTCATATTGTTTTTGATCAATGTTAATTGTATGACTATTACTTTTCATTGCATTTGTGTTATTTTTTATAGCTTTTGATGGAATTTCTATCTTGCCATTCAGTTTCATTTTGTGTGGATGATTATTTTGGGCGAAAATGACGTCGACGTCGGATGACGTCATTAAAAACAACAAGCGATTTTCTGTAGTTTGTTTACCATTTGATAACGTTAAAAACAGTGGGTGAGTGACCATTTGAATTAATTTATCAATTTTTGCCATAAAAGGTTGAAAAAAAAATCGTATTTTTTTGTTGACACTATAGAAAGGATTCCGTTATTTTTATTTGAAAGTAGTTCCTTATTTCTATTTCGCGGCTCTTAGCAAGCACGAGCAAAAGTTCCCGTGCAATATGAATGCGTGCAATATCGTAGAATATTGCACGCTTAGCTCAATGCAAACTAAACGGGACAATATGAAAGTATACAATAAACTTTCATATTGTCCCGTTTAGTTTGCATTGAGCTAAGCGTGCTCCATTAGTTATTGTATACTTTCATATTGTCCCGCTTAGTTTGCATTGAGCTAAGCGTGCAATATTTAACAGATAATGTATGGTGCTGAGGTCCATATGCAAGTTTATGGACTGCCCACTTCATATGGACCGAAGCACCATACATTATTTGTTTTATCATGCAGATGTGCACTTTTCTGGCCAATAAAGGGGTGACCTATTAAATTTTGCTTTATTTCCCACCCTAGAGCTTTATTAGGCAGGGCTACTTCAGGTCACATGAGATCAACACTGCCGGGACTACTTTTGACATAGTACCCGTGACCTGCATTTTGAATTACACTTCAGTGCTATTTTTAGAAGGACACGTTTGTTTACATTCTCCTGTGATAAAAATAATTGTTAGATAGTTGAAAATAAACAAATACATGCAGATAAATTTACTTCCTTTCTTTATTACCTCCCAAACAAGTTAATAATAAAAAAGCACACATTTGATGTGGACTTTATTGCAAATATGTCCGTCTGCTCGTCCTACTGAAAAGGTCATGGTCACAGTTTAGAGTTCATTAAAGCAGCACTGACACTGTATTTAAGATGTCTGATGATATTAATCCATCTGATTTCAAGCTGATCTGGGAGGGAATGTTCTCAACTGATGAAGATGTTGAAGAAATTGAGGTTGATCAGGCCTTTTTACAGCAGTTTGGCTTGAATATTGGTAATTATGAAACTGTTGTGCCTGAGGCTGTTGCGGTTGAACAGATGCCCCACCATGAAAACCCTACCACGGTTGAGGTGGTTGAACAGTTGCCCCACCATGAAAACACTGCCACAGTTGAGGTGGTTGAACAGTTGCCCCACCATGAAAACACTGCCAAGGTTGAGGTTAAAATTGAAAACCCGATGGCTGAAATGAATGATCCATCCGGCTCAGGTACATCAGGTGCACAAGACAATTGTGAAATGGGTCCTGGAATAAGAAAGAATGAATTTGTGTCAATGTCAACTGCAGAGATTCACCAGTTCATTGATGATCAAGAGAACAAAAACACAGTTAAAAAAACTCTAACAGACATAAGAAAATTTGACCGTTTTTTGAAAAGAAGAGGTGAAATGCGAGAAATATTCCAAATTGAA
Organism: Cyrtodaria siliqua; assembly: GCA_037043455.1. Classification (NCBI taxonomy): domain Eukaryota; kingdom Metazoa; phylum Mollusca; class Bivalvia; order Adapedonta; family Hiatellidae; genus Cyrtodaria; species Cyrtodaria siliqua. Next base: position 35,533 of record JAWPHD010005437.1, on the reverse strand, counting down.
CATGAACAATTGGATGAATACATGGCAAACTTTATTTTATCCGTAAGAAAAGAAAATGGTGAAGAATACGAACCGAGTAGTTTGAGAGGAATGGTTTCAAGTGTTGATCGCAAACTAAAGCGTCACCGATATCCTCATACCATTATGCAGTCCGATGGACCAGCTTTCTCGCTGACCCGAAATGCCCTGAAAGCAAAACAAAAATCTTTAAAGAAGATGGGAAAAGGAAATAAACCAAAACAGGCACAACCGCTAACAGATGAGGAAATAGATATTATGTATGACAGAGAAATCCTAGGGGGAAGCAGTCCAGTGGCACTTCTCAACACTGTCTGGCTCAATAACTGTATCCAGTTTGGAGTAAGAGGAACTAAGGAACAGTACGATCTGAGGTTAGTTTTAATAAAGCGATATTGGCTTCCGAATCGAACAAAACGAGTCTGTGATTTTATGCGTAAAAAAGGTTTGACAATCTCTTAAGAGGATGATTAAATTTTTTACTTTCATAATTTTATATTGAGAATATTATGTCAGTGCCTTTTACTTTCAAGTTTATTAGGCGAGGCTTAGAAAACGAAGAGCCGAGCCATTCTTCGTTTTCATGCCGAGCCTATTAAATAAACTTGATAGTAAAAGGCACTGACATAATATTCTATTTATCATGTAGATTATGCACATTTTCTGCATGAATTACTATTATTACAGATTTCTCAGAATGTTACGCTTATCGCTGTAACTCGCGTTACGCTTATCACTAAACGCCGAGGGATTCCGCATTGATTTGCTTTATTGGTCAGTGCCTAATAAAGCAAAATTTATTAGGTCACCCTAATAAATTTATCATTAGGCAGAAAAGTGCATATCTTCATGATAAAAATTAAAATGCATACGGTGTTTATAAAAATCACATTTAATATATTTATTTGCACTTTGAAAAACTGAATACAATAAAAAATTCAACGTTAGAGGCTAAACATTTGAATTTATATGAATTATGAAAATGCTTATAAATCTGTATAATATGAATAACACGCACATAATAAAAGGGGTATTTTTTTTGTATATTTACAGATGGGGAGACATTACCCTAAAAACCGCATCCGACGGGGTCACAGAATACCTTGAATTAAACGAGCGACAGACAAAAACAAGAACTGGGGAAAATTTATGTGACGTTCGCAAAGTAACACCCAAAATGTTTGCCAACAGTACAAGAAAGGATCCCATAACATTTTATAAACAGTACGCAAGCAAAAGACCAACTGAAATGAACGATCCAATGGCACCATTTTATATTGCCCCGCGAACAACTCCAGTGAAAACTGAAGAAGATCAGTGGTTTATAAGTCAAAGGGTTGGGTCCAAAAAACTTGGGGGATTATTAAAAAAGATGGCATTGAACGCCAAATTAAATCCAGACAAAAACATAAGTAACCATTCCGCTCGCAAGCACTTAATTCAGAAGTTAAGGGATTCAAATGTTGCACCGACAGATATTATGCAGATAAGCGGCCACAAGAACGTCCAGTCGATTCTAAATTACAGTAGTATGTCTGAGGAAAGACAACGACAATGTTCAGAAATTTTGTCAACTTCCACTAACAACTTGCCCTCTTCAGCTACACTTACCAGGTCAAATCCCATTCCTGCGCCCGCGCAGATATTGGCTCCCGTGGATGCAAATTCTGTCCGGTCTGTCCCGCAAGGCATAGAGCCCATGGCAGTTGAAATGGCCTCTTTCAATGGTTCCTCTTTCAATAGTCTCAGTGGGATAAATTACCCCACCCACAACAGTTCCATTACGGTATCAGAGAATATTCAACAGGTCTCACAAAGTCAATCCATGTTTTTTGGAGCAACACTCCATGTAAACACACTTAATGTGTATTGTAATCAGCCCATGTGAGTTTATTTCGGCTTGCCACTGGAATAATTTCCACATTACTGGAATAATTTCCACAAAATTTCACGATCAGCTGTTTGCCTCGTCCTCGATCGTCGTGACTGTGTTTATTTTCAACGTTTGACAAGTTCAAGTGAACAGATTGTTTGTCTATTATCTTTGAAACAGATGTGTTAATTAATAAAACATTTAAAAATAATAGCTTTATGATATTTTCTTCACATTTACATGGAATTATTTTTTTCATCAGAGCGAATCAGGTAGGGAGAATTAGTGGGTACTTCGGTTCTCACTAATCTGAGTATTCATACACATAACGGAATACTGAATGAGGCCCGAACAGGTGGGGAAAAATATAAGAAGAAACGTAAGAATTCCATATTTTTTGTATTGTTTATGTGTAAATCTGCATGATAAATAGAATATTATGTCAGTGCCTTTTACTATCAAGTTTATTAGGCTCGGCACGAAAACGAAGAATGGCTCGGCAGAGCCTCGCCATTCTTCGTTTTCTAAGCCTCGCCTAATAAACTTGATAGTAAAAGGCACTGACATAATATTCTATATATATTATACCGAATCTGACCAACAAATCAAATCAATACGTTTTATTATTTATTTTGACGTCGTTTTTTTCACACGTCCGTTAATATAGCTATCGGACCGGACACCCGGTCAATATGCAACTTTATGGACTGGATGACGTCACATTAAACAAAGAGTGGAATATGCAAATGAGGTATAATATTATACGATATTGCACGCATTGATATTGCACGGAAACTTTTGCTCGTGCTTGCTAAGAGCCGCGAAATAGAAATAAGGAACTACTTTCAAATAAAAATAACGGAATCCTTCCTATAGTGTCAACAAAAAAATACGATTTTTTTTACAACCTTTTATGGCAAAAATTGATAAAATAATTCAAATGGTCACTCACCCACTGTTTTTAACGTTATCGAATGGTAAACAAACTTCCGAAAATCCCTTGATTTTTTAATGACGTCATCCGACGTCGACGTCGTTTTCGCGCAAAATAATCATCCACACAAAATGAAACTGAATGGCAAGATAGGAATTCCATCAAAAATAACACAAATACAATGAAAAGTAATAGTCACACAATTAACATTGATCAAAAACAATATGAAAGTATACAATAAAAAGGTTATTGAATTTGTATGGCTAAATATTACTTGGAACTCGTTGTTTTGGCGCAGGACGACGAGCTTCCAAGTAATATTTAGCCATACAAATGCAATAACCTATAATATTCTCTAGTTACTGAACGAAACTGTTCACCACCAACGTGTACGACAGTACTCTCCAGTGTATCTGTCTGTTTTATTGGATAGCTAAAATTCATTGACTATAGATGAAGAAACGTGATGAAAACTGTTCTAAACTACAAATCGTCAATATTCCGTGTTTTTTAAATTAACGGTTCTATGGAAATTCTGTCTGGCGTTGAGGCTTCCGCGACACATCATACTTGGTAATATCTCTGGGATGTTATTAAAGAATATTTGATTGATAGCTGTCAAGCTTGTTAATAATCATTATATAGTTTAGGGAATTTATCTTGAGGCGAATATTTTAACAAATTAGTATCTAAGATATATAAATAAATGTGTTTTAAAGGGTCACATGGCCCTTTCGACAAATTTATCAAGTATTAAAACTTGGCACCTCGATTTATTGACATTGTTAATTATCCCCCACTTAGACAGAAATGTTCCCCGAGTAACTTCTCATGTAGTTTATGTTTCTAAGAAGTAGCTACATGTATAAAAGTGGAACAGAAAATGTAGCATGCAAGCACCACAGTCAACCAAAAACACGCGTAGAAACAAACAACAATTACAGGGGTAAACAAAAGGCAAGGTGTACGACATCACAAACATAAAGGTTATTCTGTTTTGTTCTAGTGCTTGCAGTCGTGTTGAGGACTTTAATATTCGTAACCTTTGTATATCTAAAAAGCTACTCCGTCAGGGATACCGTTACCATAAACTGTTACCATAAACTTCGAAAAACCTTTGCAAAATGTTATTACCGTAACGCTGACTTGCATTTAAATCAAATACAAAAGCAATTTAAGAACTCTTCTGCGACAAGGACTATCACAACGTGACTTTTATGGTGACGTGATCTTTCGTAAGATCTTTGGTCATGACCACGCTCATAAATCTTTATTAAACGTGTTAAACAATGTATTGAAAGTAATGACTTCATCGTTTTGCAACGCACTGCTTTTTTAGTAGTTGACCCATTTACATTTCGCCACTGTGCTTTGATTCCGCTTTGATTGAGCGATGACCGAATAGATTGTGGACACTCTACCTAAATCTTGAAAAAAACGGTAACGTTTGATGTTTGTCTTTAATATTGTCTTGTCGTGCCCTTAATGGTTTGTTTCTGCAAAGTCATTGAATACTTCCTTCGTGGCTTTCTATGCTTTTAGTATTATTTATTAATGTATATATTGTCAGGGAGTACGTTATAGGGAGGAGAAACGGGTTCATAAACGCTCTAGTTTATCGATTAATGTTGTCGCGCTAGAACGCCGCCATTTACTATTTTATCGATACAGGTAAATCGATCGTAAGCGCGTTACATTTGAAAAGTTAAAATTTCAGCCAACATCTCAAATTAGGCAGTTTTTACAGCTCCTTTTTACGGCTTTCTGTTATAATCAACATCACGAAATTACATTCTTGACAAAGATAAATATGTCTACTATTCATTTTTTGTTATTATTAATGCCTAATATAACCCATACTTCGTATCTCGTTTGCAATAGCTCCACACCATTTTTAATTCTATAAAATTAAAAATTTAGCTGATATCTCAAAAGGAACATTTTCATCACCTCTTTTTAGGCTTTGACTTATAATCACCACCATGAAATTACCTTCTTTACAAAGATAAATATGTTTACTATTCACTTTTTGTTATTATTAATGCCTAAATAACCCGTAGTCTCGTATCTCGTTTGCAATAGCTATACACTGTCACCATTTTTTATTTGGCGCAGAGTGGCGCCATCTTTGGTACACGGAACCGTCTGGTAAAATGTGCTTTTAGACATGCAAACAAATACAAGCTCTGTATCAGAGGACACAATGTGAATAAATAATACTTATGTTTACATTTAGCACCTTTATTGAGTTTGTAAGTGTAATAATTTATAAGAATTTGCTGTTTTTCACACACTCGCGAAACAACCGGAAGTAGTCATTTTCACGGAGTAGTGAAACACATGCGCGACAACATAAATCGGCAAAACGAGCCCGTTTCTCCTCCCTATAACGTACTCCCTGATATTGTATTATGTTATATTCACCTTTTTTAGATGAATTATAATATGGCGGTGATTTCTTTATTTACACTGTCCCGTTTTATTGGGATGACAATAGGGTAAGAATGAGGTTTGGCACACCCTAGAACCTGATTTAAACCGCCTGCGCAATTTTGCCACTGACCGTCCCAAGGCGGTACGGTACCACTGTTGTTAACACTTTGAAGAAGAAGAAGAAGAAGAAGAAGAAGAAGAAGAAGAAGAAGAAGAAGAACGTACATGTTTATTACAGTGTCACAATTAATGTATATGAGATTTTGTGCCGATATCGACCTATGAGACACTAATATATACAAATCAATGCATGTATATTAAACATACAGATAAACATGTGAAACATGTGTAACTAGCAGGTAGTATAAGCTTAAGGCAATTTAAATTGTCTTTGGTTAATCGACGAGACGCGCATGTTTTTCGGTAAGGCTCCGACCCTAATACACGTATACGGATATATTCGTGAGAGCACATTTTAACAGCTTTTGTAAAACGCGTCTTAATTTGCTTGCCTATATCGACCCTAAATATGTCAAATGTATATTAAAGTGAAGATTAAAATGTGTATTAAATGCGAGGATAATAGAATAAATGTGCAAATGTATGAGAAACCTTTCGTGCTCACTGTAGCTTAATTTTACATCATAATATAGAATGCATTACTTTCCTTAGAACAAATATGCAATATAGGATACATTACATCTCATTATGGCGCGTCTTAATAGTCTGAGGTCGGAAATATTATTTAAAGGTTATACTTACATGTTTTATATTTGCAGAGTCTGGCAGCCGGTCATCTCTTATAACTTATATGGCCTATCCGGAGTTGTTCGCTAGAACATACAAAATTAACATATCAATGTAAAAGCAGTTTAGGTCGCCGTTTGTTTCATAGATCAACAGTGCAACACTGCCACATGTTTCATACAGCAAAATGCAACACTGCCACACGTTTCATAGAGCAACAGTGCAACACTGCCACACGTTTCAAAGAGCAACAGTGCAACACTGCCACATGTTTCATAGAGCAACAGTGCAACACTGCCACATGTTTTATAGAGCAACAGTGCAACACTGCCACACGTTTCAAAGAGCAACAGTGCAACACTGCCACACATTTCATAGAGCAACAGTACAACACTGTCACACGTTTCATAGAGCAACCGTGCAACACTGCCACACGTTTCAAAGAGCAACAGTGCAACACTGCCACATGTTTCATAGAGCAACAGTGCAACACTGCCACATGTTTCATAGAGCAACAGTGCAACACTGCCACATGTTTCATAGATCAACCGTGCAACACTGCCACATGTTTCATAGAGCAACAGTGCAACACTGCCACATGTTTCATAGATCAACAGTGCAACACTGCCACATGTTTCATATATCAACAGTGCAACACTGCCACATGTTCAACACTGCCACATGTTTCATAGAGCAACAGTGCAACACTGCCACATGTTTCATAGAGCAATAGTGTAACACTGCCACATGTTTCATAGAGCAACAGTGCAACACTGCCACACGTTTCGTAGAGCAACAGTGCAACACTGCCACACGTTTCGTAGAGCAACAGTGTAACACTGCCACACGTTTCAAAGATCAGCAGTGCAAGACCGCCAAATGTTATATAGATCAACAGTGCAACACCGCCACACGTTTCATAGAGCAACAGTGTAACACTGCCACACGTTTCAAAGATCAGCAGTGCAAGACCGCCAAATGTTATATAGATCAACAGTGCAACACCGCCACATGTTTCATAGAGCAACAGTGCAACACCGCCACATGTTTCATAGATCAACAGTGCAACACTGCCACATGTTTCATAGAGAAACAGTGTAACACTGCCACATGTTTCATAGATCAACAGTGCAACACTGCCACATGTTTCATAGAGCAACAGTGCAACACTGCCACATGTTTCATAGATCAACAGTGCAACACTGCCACATGTTTCATAGAGCAACAGTGCAACACTGCCACATGTTTCATAGATCAACAGTGCAACACTGCCACATGTTTCATAGATCAACAGTGCAACACTGCCACATGTTTCATAGAGCAACAGTGTAACACTGCCACACGTTTCAAAGATCAGCAGTGCAAGACCGCCAAATGTTATATAGATTAACAGTGCAACACCGCCACATGTTTCATAGAGCAACAGTGCAACACCGCCACGTGTTTCATAGAGCAACAGTGCAACACCGCCACATGTTTCATAGATCAACAGTGCAACACTGCCACATGTTTCATAGAGAAACAGTGTAACACTGCCACATGTTTCATAGATCAACAGTGCAACACTGCCACATGTTTCATAGAGCAACAGTGCAACACTGCCACATGTTTCATAGATCAACAGTGCAACACTGCCACATGTTTCATAGATCAACAGTGCAACACTGCCACATGTTTCATAGAGCAACAGTGCAACACTGCCACACGTTTCGTAGAATAAACTGAAAACTAAAGAGAAACAACACATGTTTAATAACAGACAGAAAACAGTGATACAAAGTATCACAAGCAGGTCAGAACAGTTACATGAAAAAGCAAGCGGAATGAACCTGATAAAAAAAAACAGTGTCTAGATGTTAGGAAAATACGTGTATATGTCGTTTTTCAACAACTGAAGGCTCCGGCAATGAGCCAATCTCTACCCAGAGTTCTGGGAGAGCAATGAGCATGCATAACTGCAATCTGTAGTGACTAAAAGAAACCTTTCGGCAGTTATATCGTATACTAAACGTTTTCCATTAGTAAAAGTGTGTACACCAACTTATACGACAGTACAAACAGTGGTATAATATAATGTCCATAGACTAGGGAGCGTAACCAACATGCTGAAAACTGTTCTAAATCACAAATCGTCAATATTCCGTTTTTTAAATTAACGTTTGTATGGTAATTCTGTCTGGCGTTGAGGCTTCCGCGACACATCATATTAAGGAAACCAAACACTGGCAATATCTCTGGGATATTATTTAAGTATACTTGATTGATAGCTGTAAATCTTATTAGTAATCATTATATAATCTATCAAAGAGAACAATTTAACTGATCTGTATCCAAGATATATAAATATAAATGTATACTAATTGTTTGGCCGTCAGTCGTGCGTGTATATTTTCTTGGATTCAATATGCCATGTGTTTTAAAGGGACACACGGTGCTCTTGAAGATTTTATCAAGCATTAAAATCAGCACCTCCATGTATTGGACAATTGTAATTATCCCCCACTTAGACGGAATTGTTCCCCGAGCAACTTCGTATGTGGTTGATGCATGTATAAAGGTTGAACAGGAAATGTACCATACAATGTCCACACTCAACTAAAAACACGCATAGAAACAAACAACACTTTCCAGGATGAATAAAAGTCAATAGTCAAGTTGAGGCCTTTAATACTCGTAATATTTGTATAACTAACACACTGCTCCAACAGGGATAAGGTTATCATAAACTTCGGACAACCTTTTGCAAAATGACCCTGATATGCTTTTAAAATACAACAGTAATTTAAGAACTATTCTGCGACAAGGACTACCACAACCGGACTTCTATGGTGATGTGATTTACAAACTTCGTAAGATCCTTGGTCATGATCACGTTCATACAATTTTTATTAATCATGTTAAACAGTTTATCAAAAGAGGTTATGGGTCATTTCCAACGCACTGCATGTTTAGTGGTTGACACATTTACATTTCGCCACTATGATTTCCTCTTTGATTATTCGATGACCGAACAGATTGTGGACCCTATGATGACGTCTACCTAAATCCTGAAGGAACGGTAACGGTTGATTTTGTCTTTCTGCTGCCTTAATTAATGGTTTATTCTCTTGTTGTTCTAGCTTCTGCCAAGACACTGAGTACTTGCTTTGTGGGTTTCTAGGCTTTTGGTTTTGTACATTCATAGTTCAATGATCAGCTGTGTGTTGTACGTATACTGCCTATTAATGCTGCCTACTTTGTTACAGGAAATAGCCTGACGATGATTTATTTATTTACACTGTCCCCTTTTATTGGGATAGCAATAGGGTAAGAGTGATTTTTTTCTACTCCTGGTTTAAACCACAACGGCCACTTACCGTTCCGAGGCGTTACCCTATTATTAACCCTATTATTAACCCTTTATGTATATTTATGTTTCGTATATAAATGAATGAATGAATGGTGTTTTATGGCACGTCGACACATAAATAGGTCATATTGTGCGCAAAAACTGATGAATGATGAAGAAATGAAGGATTAATTAAAAATTAATGTAAATATATAAAGATAAAACTACCTACAAATAAGGGATGACATGGTAGCAATACAAACTATATATGTAAATCAACAAATGCCCGAAAACGGGTTTATAAAGAAGTAAATATATACAAGAACATATAATAATGATTTATATAGTCTGACTTCCTTCAGGAAATCTTAAACTAGACTAAAATCTATAGTATTAATTAACTCGGTCATAGTATTAACATTGCAGTATCTTTGACGCATAGGATCAAAGTCTAAACATTTCAGCAATATGTGTTTGACCGTATATAAAGTTTATATGTTCCCTTGTAATTGTTGTTTGTTTTGAATGGGTGGTTTTGATTGACTGTGTTCTGTGAATGCCACATTTCCTGTTCCTCTTTGAGTGTGCGATGACCAGACAGAGTGTGGACCCTATGATGACGTCTACCTAAATATTTATAGGACGGTAGTGTTTGATGTTTGTCTTTAATCTTGTCTTTTCATACCCTTAACGGTTTGTTCTCTTGTTGCTCTGGTTTCTGTCAAGTCATTGAGTACTTACATTGTGGCTTTCTATGCGTTTGTGTTTTTTATATTATGTGTACATGACCGTTTATCTGTTTTACTTATATTGCCTATTAATGCCTATTAATGCTGTCAGCAGCTTAATAATTATTAATTGAGCTGTATTTCGCTTTTCACAGAATGGTATTACTTTCTAAAATGTGTTCTTTGTTTCTGTGTGTGTTTGTGATTGACTGTCGTCCTTGAATGCTGCTGTTCCTATCCGATTTTTTATCTATATTTATTTGCCACTGACCGTTCCAAGGTGGTAGCCGTATTGTCAACCCTTTTGTGTTTATGATGTCTTATCTTGCCTTTAATTCATCTTTAAATTTGTTCTTTGTTTCTGTGTGAGTTTATGGTTGACTGTCGTCCTTGAATGCTGTTTTTCCTGTTCGATTTGTATGCCCACGAAAAGGTTTCGGGTGCATATAGTAATCGCACCGTCCATCTGTCTGTATGTCTGTCTGTCCGGATTCCGTCATTCCGCAGTTCGTGTCCGGACTGTACCTTCAAAACCCCTGCATGGATTTTTGATTAACTTGGCACAAGTGATCAACATAGCAAGATGATTTGTCGCGCGCAAAACCCAGGTCTGGACCTCAAAGGTCAAGGTCACACTTGAAGTTCATAGGTCAAAAACAGGTACGCAATTTCGTGTCCGCACCGAATCGTCACAACCCCTGCAGGGATTTTTAAATAACTTGGCACAAGTGATCACCATAACAAGACGATATGTCGCGCGAAAAAGACCAGGTCTTCAAGGTCAAGGTCACACTTAGAGGTCAAAAGTCAAATTGTGTCCGGTCAATAACTCTGGCATTCATGGACGGATTTTCAAATAACTTAGCACAAGTGCTGATCACAACAAGACGATGTGTTGCGCACAAAATCCAGCTATGTGGCACCAAGGTCAAGGTCACACAGAGGTCAAAGGTCAAACCGTGTCCGGTCAATAACTTTTGCATGCCTGGACGGATTTTCAAATAACTTGGCACAAGTGCTCACCACAACCAAACGACGTGTTGTGCATAAAATCCAGGTCCATGGCTCCAAGATCAAGGTCATACATAGAGTTCAAAGGACACTTCGGGGGCATTTATCACTTACAGTGATATTTCTTGTATCTATTGTTACACAAACATTGTATTAACCCATTATCATTGAGTTTAAACCTGCTTGTAGATAATTTGCTGAATTTTTATTTTTTTCTTCGTTATTCTACAATTGTTTATTTTATAGGTGTAATATATAAGCAACAGTTAGAAATATACGCTCACAAATAATGGTTTGAATTATTTAATATTTATTATTAATGACTGCAAAACTGGAAAGTATGTAGGGACACCTTGAGTTTTAAACAAGTCAAGATTGCCGTGTGTCTCTTTAAATATTAATAAATACGGAGCTTTCCATGACTGCATCTCCTCTTACAAACGTCTAAAATAAAATTGACAATTTATACTATCCTAAGACAGTAAAACCTCTCACATACCGTCATAGATTGAAAATCTTAGCATGTTAATCTCTAGGTGGTAAAATGTCTCAATCCCAGACGAATGAACGTTGTTTTTTTCAGCCTTTATACATATATACTGCAAACAATTCCTAAGTACACAGCTGTATAAGTGTTATAAATTATTCTAAGAAAGTGGGTATACACGCCAGGAAATGTAGCTTTCACAGAACACTGTCGACCAAAAACACGCATTAAAACAACAGTTACAATGTTAATGATCAAAACATAAACGGGTTGACATTACAGCTACCGCATTGGAACAGTCAGTGGTAAAAAGGCCGCTGGGGGTTTAAACTAGTTTCTAGAGTGCATCAAACGTCACTCGTGCCATATCGTCATCCCAATTAAAAGGGACAGTGTAAATAAAGATATCCCCGCCAAGTTAAATTATCTAATAAACAAGACGGCATTTATAGGCATTTATAGGTAATATACGTATAACACATAGATGATCATGTATATATGAATATAAAAAAAAAAGCATAGAAAGCCACAAAGCAAGTGCTCAGTGACTTAAAAGAAGTCAAAGCAACAAGATATCAAACTATTAAGGGTACAAGAAACGATTTAAGACAAGCATCAAACGCTACCGTCCTTTGAGGATTTAGTTAGACGTCATCATACGGCCCACAATCTGTCCGATCATCGCACAATGAAAGAGGAAAGCACAGTGGCGAGCTATAAATTGGTAACCACTAAATATGCAGTAAATTGCAAAATATTACAGTCATAACCTCTTTTGATGAACTGATTTAACACGTTTAATAAAGATTGTATGAAAGCGACTAAGACCAAGGATCTTACGAATTTTGTAAATCACATTACCATAGAAGGCAAGTTGTGATAGTCCTTGTCGCAGAATAGTTCTTAAATTACTTAAACCACTTAGACTTAAAAGCTTGCAAATGTGTTCGTGCGCTCAGAGTAGAGTATTTAATTTAGATTTGGGATATTTTATTCTCGAGAAATACAACAGCTATCAAAAGAAAATACAAAAGACAATGACAATGACAATAGTATTGACATAATTCTAGGTGGGTTCTTTGCCATTTTAACTAGTAAATATACATGCTGTTGAGCGATGAATAAACTACACCGTAAAATCCCAATAATATAATTGAACAAAAATATAATCGGTCAGCGCAAATTAATTAACTTGCTCTTTCTTGCATGTAATACAAATTACGACGGAAGAGAATGCTCAACACAAATATAACGAGGGTGTTCATTGTACACAATTTGAAAAGCAAATAATGGATGCTTCTTGTGAATTTATATCAATTGTAAATGCAGTTGTATAATAGTATGTTTCATCGAAATTGTATAGATAACAAGATAATTCGATGTTTCTAACCTCGTCGTGGACATTCTTTGATCTGTGTTCTTTCTTGTCGGGTTTTGTTGATTTGTTTTAACGTCTAAACTGTATAAACCAAAC
>JAWPHD010005437.1:0-15000 GCA_037043455.1 Cyrtodaria siliqua | reverse complement strand
TCATGCATGCTACGTAGTAATATAAAAAGATTGTCATGTGTCTCTTTAAAACTATACTTGTCGGATCTGACGGGTGGAGTGGTGTGTGTTTGGAGTGGTGTGTGGGGAGTGGGGGGATGGGGGGAGTGTAAGACGGGGCGGTCATTGTCATTCATATTTAATATGTACAGAAATACAGAAATGAACATTAAATTATTAAATCGGAAGTGTTTAAAAGATACAAAGAGATACATTTAAGTTGCCAATTACCAGTTAATAAAATAAGAGCACGTGGAGCCCCGTTCTACTCCTACTTTCGAACAGATTTCTGTGGTTCATTAACGTGCTTGGGGGATATGGAATCCGGTACACGATGTTTGCCTAATGACACACCGAAATAACACAGTTGCGACATAATTCTACAAACGATACGAGTAAAAACAACATGTTTTAGGTTGTGGAACGTGCTCAACTTTACTCAAAAACAGTTCGCACGCCCACGCACCCCCACCCTCCCCCCACCACCCCACCCCACCACTCATGCTCATAACTATTCAGATATTAAACTGGTAGGAGAGGCGGGCGCGTGCGGTGCCGTGAATACAATTTTTGCTTTAAAGGGACACAGTGCGTTTTTTTATTTATTAAAACTTGCGTCGTACCCAATACTTGCATATTTACAAATCGTTAGTCGGATAATCATTTGAATACAAGTAGCTGAACTGAAATTGCTATTATTTTTGTTTGCATATGACTAGGTGTCTATTATATACTGATATAAATAAGTTTAGGAAGCAAATACTATTTACAGAAAGTAATAGTTCGTTCTTATTTCAGCATGAAGGGATGTAATTATAAAAAAAAACACTTTATTTTTTCATTATATTGACCAGGTTATTATCAATCACTTGTTGTGGTTTTAAAACTTTAAACCCAGCGCATTTAATTAGTAAGGTTTCACCATGTTTTTGATAATAATCGTATTTATTTTGTTTGAAATATGCTATGTGAGATAACTCTGATAATGTTCTTGGGTCACACATTATAATGGAAAAAAAAAACCAGCACACTATCATGACTATGTCATACCGATGTTTTCAAATACTTCGCATTATAAAGTATAGTTTAATTTCTTTAAGGTAGATGTAAAAAAGGAAACGCTGATTGCTCCAATAACAACACATACAGACCTACTAATCAATTAATAGGTAGAATTAAGCAACTCCAAATTATATAACCTTTATTTAATTAGACGTGTTTAATATTTAGTGATGTAATCTTGTTAATTCTTTGCAGAGCTGTAATAATAATAATAATAATAATAATACGTCTCTCTAATTTGGAAAATTGGTTGTTCATTTTAATGGTAATGCTTGATGCATATTCTAGATTCCCTTTAAACCATAGTACCGACCCTCTATTACTTATAGGCTATATAATTAAGGGTAGAAATCAAATGTGTTTGATCAATTATCATAGTAGTGTGACCACTAGGATGTTATCGACGAAGATATCATATAAAATCAATTCCAAAATCTCTGACGCACAACGGAATATTATATCTCCAATATAGACGCACCGCAGAGAATTATCCATAGAGATTATCCGTAATTGACACATGTACACGCTTTGAACATTTGTCATTGATTAACAGTACACAGCGCCTATAATTGTTACTAAATATAGCACATTTTGGATGCTGCGCGCGAGTGTGTGTCAGTGGAATTTCTTTAGATCATCGTGTGTAAACGGCGCACCTGCAAACCCGACATTGTTTCGTGTTTTGATTGAATATTTGCATTTTATGTAGATATACAAGCTTGCTGGTGGATGGCAAGTGCAACTGACCTTGTGTTTAATATCAAGGAGCCTTAATTTAAGGTCTAAACTGGACTAGTGAAAGAATACAGGTAACAACGACTAGCAGCCAAGATGGCGGAGCACGGCGACGGAGGGGGTTCGGAACAAGATGATATTTTATTTCTGAGAACCGTAAGTGTATTATTTACCTATGAGTTTGTCTTTGTAATAAAACTAGATTCATTCTCGATCAATATTTACACACACTAGCCGACGTTTTATTGCTTGACTCTCGACTTGAGCAATGTTTTCGTTTTGTGCTGTAAACATTCCAAATAATATGCTGGGATTCATTGTAGCCTACCGCTGAATGTACCTTGTAGGTACAGCACACGCATAACAACACACTGATATTATTGTCAGATCTGTGGCCACAATCATACATATGCGCTTCAAGTAAACAGTTACTGTAGCCACATTATGTCTACTATCAGACCAATCACTGTAATATACCCTGAACAATTAATTGTAATATACCCTGAACAATTAATAAAAAAAGTATTCCTGTACTGTATAATACTGTAAACACACTGGGTATTTTAAAGGGACACACGGCAATCTTGATTTCTTTAAAGGGACACACAGTTTATCTTATTTAAAAAACACACTCTTGTCCTAAGTATTTCTACAATACATAACTCGCATAAATTGTTCAATCATTAATATTAATTATAAGAACGTTTCAAAGCAAATTGTTTTTTTATATTAGTAACTGTTTATAATTATATTTCACCAATTATATACTTAAACCTATGGTAGAATGACAAAGAAAAAATGAAACTAAACTTATATTTAATTATATGCAAGCAGGTTTAAAGGGACACACGGCAATTTTGTTTTTAGCTCGACTGATCAGACATCAGCAGAGCTTATGCCGTGGTGCGTCGTCCGTCCGTCCGTCTGTCCGTAAACTTTTATTTGTAGCGACAACTCCTCTGAAACTACTGGATGGATATTCATGAAACTTTACAGAAATGTTGCCCATAAAGTCTAGTTGAACCTAGCAAAAATTCATATTGATGTGAAATCCAAGATGGCCACCAATTCAAGATGGCCGTCACAGCTAAAAATAGATTTTTAAAAAATAAGTTTGTAGCGACTACTTCTTGAAAACTATAAGTGATATTGATATGGGACTTTTTCTAAAATGATCAACATGACATGATGTTGATCCTTGTCGAAAATTATTTTTCATTCACAGTGAGATATGTATTTTCCTCATTCTGTGACCTACTAGTTTTACATAATCTTCTCCTTCTTAAGTTATTTTGGTGTGTCCTTAGGCAGGAAACTTACTTCCCGTAGCCTCGTCCTAATGATAATGATGTAAAACGGTCATTCTGTGAATGGAGTCAATTATCTGAGCACGTTAACAAAAACCTAGGAATTAATCTATTTAAAGTAAGAGTAGGGTATGGTTCCATTTGGGATTCCGATGTATTATTCCCGTCTCTTTGAGGCAGTTTTAGACATGAGAATCATGGCTCTTTAACATGGTAGTATGTACCTCCGTGGCCGAATGGTTAATGACGTTGCGTTGTAAACCTTCACCTCTCACCACAGCGGGTTCGAATCCCACTGGGAGCTCGACTTGTAAGTGTGGAAGTGTTGATTCTTACGGATGGCGGGAGGTGTACAGTACTGATTCTACCCAGGAAAAGTGGGTGGTCTACCACAAAAAATCAACCGTCATATATAACCTTACATGTGTTGAAAATGACATAAGACAACATACAAACAAACAAACAAAAACCTACATGTACTAGTACTACCATAAGAGTTGTGATTCTCATGTCTAGGGAAGCTTAAACTAACCTAAACAAAGTTATGATCCGTTAAACAACCCTTCAATTCAGCTCTTCCTCGACCTGGCTGCTGTAGGTCTGTTACATGTGTTTTATATTTGTTAATGTTGTCTCTGTATTGTCCATAACAGTGATCAATGACATTTGATCAATGACATTTGTTGTAAATAATTTACATATGCATTTTTCTTCATGGGTTATTCAGTGTTATTGATTGATATCTCGCAGTATTTGCGTGCCTTGTAACCATTTACTGGATCTTGTGTAGTTACTTATGTAACAACATCACTTCATCTCACAAGGGCGTAACTGCCTATGTGCACAATACACATGTGCGTATCATTTTTTCACCAGTCATATAAAAAGGAAATAACAAAAGGTGGATTAAAGACGGAAAAGATTGTTATAGAAAGTGCTAGATTGCACTATATTAAATCATCCATGTTAACATTTTCTTTCTGTGTGTGTGGGGTGTGGGAGGGCCGGTCGGGAGAGCTAGATTATACCATATTTAAATCATTCGTGTCAGTATTTGCAGCATGTCCCCAAACACTAGATCACTTCACGTCTTCGGCACTCAGTTATTACTTTTGTGCATATAATTTATAAAAGCTTGGTTATGCCGTTGTCTGAACTCTGATATGGATGTCTGTTAACCATTGTATGTAACAACTTCTGTCCATCTGTGAATGTCTGGTGACAGTTAATTTAACAACTTTTGCCCATTTGTGAATGTCTGGAGACGGTTATATATAACACAACTTTATAATGTTCATCTGTGAATATCTGGTGACAGTTATATGCAACAACTTCTGTCCATCTGTGAATATCTGGTGACAGTTATATGCAACAACTTCTGTCCATCTGTGAAGTCTGGTGACAGTTAAATGCACCAACTTCTGTCCATCTGTGAATGTCTGGTGACAGTTATATGCAACAACTTCTGTCCATCTATGAATGTCTGGTGACAGTTATATGCAACAACTTCTGTCCATCTATGAATGTCTGGTGACAGTTATATGCAACAACTTCTGTCCATCTGTGAATGTCTGGTGACAGTCGTATGCAACAACTTCTGTCCATCTATGAATGTCTGGTGACAGTTATATGCAACAACTTCTGTCCATCTGTGAATGTCTGGTGACCATTATATGTAACAATTTTTGTCCATCTATGAATGTCTGGTGACTATTATATGTACCAGATTATGTCCATCTATGAATGTCTGGTGACCATTATATGTAACAGATTATGTACATCTATGAATGTCTGGTGACCATTATATGTAACAGATTATGTACATCTATGAATGTCTAGTGACCATTATATGTAACAGATTATGTACATCTATGAATGTCTGGTGACCATTATATGCAACAGATTATGTGCATCTATGAATATCTGGTGACCATTATATGCAACAGATTATGTACATCTATGAATGTCTGGTGACCATTATATGTAACAGATTATGTACATCTATGAATGTCTGGTGACCATTCCCTAGATGTTGTTTGATAAATTGAATAAATGATTTAATTCCTAATAACATAACACCATTGATGTAATTACGGTATACATGTACCACTACTGGATTATCGAAAATATAGAATTACAAGTGTAAGATTTCACCCCCAGATGTCAGTTATGTGATAAATCAAACCAGCGATGCGTCGCAAATAGCGAATGAGCGTTCCAACAGCAGTATATTGATCAGAAACTTTAATAACTATTGCAATAATGACACTCATGGGCAAACTTATTTTTACATAATAAAAAAATATTTTATTTGAGTCGGTTATTTGTTTCCTCTTTCCACCAAAGCGTTCCGAATAGTTACGGTAATGTATCTGTATTAACATTTTGAGACAGGTATAATGAAGATATAGTTATTTCTTAAAAACTTGAAATACATTACCTGCAGATAAGTTCGGGTTTTACGGCGCACCAACACAAAAAGGTTATATGATGCCAAGAATGAGCAAACCAGGCTCACTCTCCATTTAGAAAATAAATAAAAAACATCTGCCATCACTCGTAGTACCTGCAACAAGACAGGGATCACAATGAAGAGCTTTAATTTGTGGGGGAGGGGATTTTATCCCTCTGCCAGGATAAGCAGTGGTTCTATTCTTAGGAATTTTTGTAAAAAAGTATGAGTCAAATACTCAAAAACTCATCTACAGCTCTTGATTCCTATGGTTCTTTAAAATGCTCAGAGAATGACTCCAATACACGGGACAGCCCGATTTACAGCCCCTTCAGACGGATGAGGCTTAGGAAAAGTGCCTTTCAGCATTGAAATGATGAAGAGCTGCAGTTCAGTTCAATCTGTTCAATACTATCATTGTAAAACCAATTAATATAATGCCAGTACTTAGATATTGTTGATGTCTGAGTATATTGACAATAGGATATATTTTAATATTTCATGCCCGGTAGACATCAGATCAGTACTCAAATTTAATAACATTTTCCAACAAACTGCAAAAAAAACACAACTCTTGAAGATAACTTCTGAATATTTATTAGTCCTTGGGTATTTTGACTACTTCTGAATATTTATTAGTCCTTGGGTATTTTGACTACTGCTATGGTTTACATCTAGCTGAGTTATCCTGTATCCTCTGTATATAGCCTTTACCTCTCTCTGGCGTGTCTTTAAATATAGTGTATACTGTGTTGATGAGCCATTCACTTTATTAAAGATTGATTGGAGGATTGGAAACAAATAAATGCTTGATGCAACACCCAAGGGCGTAACCAAGCTTTTATAAGTTATAGGCATGAAAGTAATAATTGAGTGCCGAAGGGTTGAACCGATCTTGAGGAGGCTGGGGTCATGCCCCCATATCCCTCAAGAAAACCGATCTAGAGGAGGCTGGAGTCAGGCCCACACACCACCCTCATGCCCCCACCCTACCCCTCAAGAAAACCGATCTAGAGGAGGCTGGAGTTATGCCCCAAACCCACCCCTCAAGAAAACCGATCTAGAGGAGGCTGTGGTCATGCCTCCCCAACCCCTCAATAAAGAAATTTTAGCCACGAGCAATGTCAACCAGTAGTACGTGACCGTAATTTAACACTATTGATGTGAACATGATATTAGAAAGCGATCATGAAAAGTCGGCCAACCCCATCATTCTCTGGGATCCCACATTGTGTGTATATCGATGCTTTGGAATGTTCAAAATCTTGACATTCTGTTAGCCAGAAGGCAGCGGCACAGAAAATAATGCACTGTTGCTAAGCAGTTGCTATATAAACAATATAGCCGTTAGCCACACGAGTTGATCTTTGATTTGCGTTGCGTGTTTGTTATTTACAATACAGATGAAAGTTTTATCACTGCTTTCATGTATAAAATAAACTATTATTGGAGCAACCAGCTAAATGACGTTGCAAAATGTTGAAGATGACCCGCTTCTGGGAGGGGTGGGGGGGGGGACCAAAAAACATTTTATATGTATCATACATATTATATTGATGAAAATACAAAAATAATGGGGGGTGCATGGGGTGGTATGACCATGACCTTAAGGTACTGACCTGGAATTTGCGCGTGACACATCGTCTTGTTGTGGTGAACACTTGTGCCAGGTTATATGAAAATCCTTCAATGGATGACAAAGTTATAGATCAAACAAGACATACATGACTTAAAATCAAATATAGGGCCATATGGCATGATTTGACGTCTGAGGGTGACCTGGATTTTGCACGTGAAAATCTCTCCATAAATGTCAGTTATTGACTGGACAGGAAATATGTGACGGAGGGAAGGACGGCCGAACAGTGTGATTACTATAAAATCACACGCCAACTGTTCAAAATATATTTGAATTTAGTCTTCATATGACGACTGAGGTTGCATTGCCTTTACTATTTACCACAATACATAAATATCCAATATGTCAAAAGGTAACACAATGTTTACTAAATGCCTGTGCGGTAAACATAAGAAATTACAAGTACTCGTGTTAAGTTTCAATCCAAAATGTACAGTGGTTACCCTAGCAATTGCAAAAACACAAAAGAATTGCTTAAAACAATCTGGCCTTCCTGTTCGCATCTGAAATGTTCAATCTGACTTCTTCGTTCGCACTTGTGAAACACATCTGACATTCCGGTTCGCTATATTTTTTTTACCTTGACGATTTTAAAATGCTATAACTCGGAAAGTTTTCATTATTTCAATGAGCTACTTTGTACAGTTATACAGAAAGGATTGACGATCTTGACAAGCATTTTAAATTGAATTACAATTGCGAATATCAGTTTGTTATTTGTGTTTATTCTGAAAATGTCATTGTTTTTACAAATCTTTGGACATTTATACATGGCGCTATACGCGCTAAGGTCATTTTATTACCGGGTTTTAAAGTGAAAGCTTCCTCTGTCATTTTCAAATCTTTATAAGGCCTAACAAAAAAATATTTGTGTTTCCGGTTTCCCGACCGACCCTACTTTTTCACTGCCGACCCTAAATATTTTTAGCAAAAAAAAAAAAAAAAAAAAATTATTAGCCAGAGTTGTTAAGCATCTAATCTGGATCCAAACTGTTTGCAAAGGTTATCAAGAAGTTGCCTTAGTACAAAAATGGCATAATATATGCAAACAATATATATAAAAAAAATATTTAAAAAAACCCCAACTTTTTCCTACCTACGGTACCTACCCTAACTTTTTGACAGGGTGAAACCAGAAACACACATATTGTTTTTTCAGGCCTAATCATTTTCCAAACATTTTAGCAAAATATGCAACAGAATGCAAAAATACTAACCTCACCATCCACTTCCAACAATTTCGCCAGTCTGACTTCTCTGCAACCATCTGACTTCCCTGCAGCCGGTTGATCAGTGTGATCACCACTAGACCACAGTGTTTGTCAATTATGAATCTTAATTATAGCAATAGTATAAAGCAAAATAGTTTTTGCATATTATAAACTGTTAATTTTATTGCACCACTAATATATTGAAATAAATGGTAGAATAAGATGATAACATTTACACTCAGAACTGTAATTAAATATATGCAAGCATATGTAAAGTCAAAATGATACTGGATAAGTAAATCGGAACTCTAATTTCAATAATAAATACTTCAAGATTGTCTGTGTGTCCCATTTACATCTGCAACACTCCATGAGATAACTATGTAATACACTTGAATGTACACATTTTCCATAAAAACATGGTGAATCATAAAGGTATTCTGTTTTTCTGTTTATTTCAAATCATACATTTTAAATATAGATATTCAGACAATAGTTAAGTTTAACTGATAAAATCATAGTTTCGTGTTGACAGGTGTTTGTTGTGGAAAAAGAGAAAGTGTAGGCTCTTATGGATGGCGGGAGGTATACAGTACTTATTCTACCCAGGAAAAGGGGTAGGCCTGACCCCCACAAACAAAACACTAGACCATCATAATTTTTTTATATAGCCTAACATGTGCTGGAAATAACATAAAACACCAAACAATTGTTGAGGAAAAAGGGATTGGGTGAGTGGTTTGAAATAGGTACAGGGGGTTAAGTGGAAGCATGCACCAATTTTATTTTGGCCAGATCAAGGAAAAAATCAGTGATATTTATCATGCATGCCCATGATCAGATAAAAAAACCAATTACTAATCCTAATCATAAAAAGCTTGCATCTTTTGCATCATCAGCAACATTTGGAAGCTTGAAGATATGAACATTTGCTGCCCACATGTTTTACATGAGATGTGAGATGTTTATCACATTGGTATCTATTATCCTTTGATATGTTCTATAACAAACTGATAACTTGACATTGATAAAGGGCATTTATGTCTGGCTTCATTGTAATGTGTAGATTGTATTTTCCCCAATTAAAAATCATAGCCTAAATGTGTTTTGTAGAGAAAATATCTCTGAATTCAGCTGAATGTGCACACACACAAATAACCAACATTTTAAAGATGTAGCAGAAGGAAAAGTTTATCATTTTTCATTTTTCCAAATGAAGTTCAAAATAAGATTCACTTACCGTATATATTCTTAGTGATATGCCAAGTTACTCGGTAGAAAACTGCTGAGAAAAGTAGGAAGTAGTGGCCACGTGACATTTAAGAAAATAAAACTCTGATCTTTGTTTACACCGTGAACAAACTGCATTAATTTGGCATGTTCACTTTTAAAACTTTTAAGTTAATAAATAAAATCATCATGCAGCCAAGCAAATGGTTCTTAGGTCTCACAAACAAGTCGATAAAGTCATTTCAGCCTGAAAAAAAGCAACAACCTGAAATACTTAAAAATGCCTTTTTTTCACAAAAAAGTTAGGAGTTATATAGTTGGGAACTTCTTTCAACTACATCAGGCATGAATACCAAAGTGATTTACTTCCTGTATGCCTAGTTAAGTCTAATTAGGTATACAGGAAGTAAACCACTTTTTTATAGAAAATCTTGTTTTTTTCTTTCTTACAAAGCACATTTGGATCTTACGTTTTGCTTGAATAGATAATCTTAATTTTATTTGCTGACTTTTAAAACATTTCCTGGTACACCCTTATCATCATCTCTCCTCCCTAGAAAATGCAGTCAATTCTTCTCCCACAGTACCCACTCACAGATCCCTATTTCACTGCCAACTTTTCCATCTGTCATCCCTACTGGCCTTTCTCCCACCTCCTGTCTACTGCACAGTCATGTATCCCACCTTCTGTCTACCTCACAGTCAAATCTTAAACCTCCTGTCAATCTCACAGTCCTGTCTATCTACCTCTTTGTCTATCTCACAGGCATATCTCCTACCTCTTGTCTACCTCACAATAATGTCTCCACCTCCTGTCTACCTCACAGTCATGTCTCCTACAGTCATGTCTCCTACATCCTGTCTACCTCACAGTCATGTCTCCTACCTTCTGTCTAGGTCACTACCTCCTGTCTACCTCACAGACATGTCTCCTACCTCCTGTCTATCTCACAGTCATGTCTCCCACCTCCTGTCTAAGTCACAGTCATGTCTCCTACCTCCTGTCTACCTCACAGTCATGTTTCCCACCTCCTGTCTATATCACAGTCATGTCTCCAACCTCCTGTCTATGTCACAGTCATGTCTCCTACCTCCTGTCTACCTCACATGTACAGGTGGAAATTTATGATGAATATATCTGAGTTCCATCATTCTTTTCCCCAGAAATAACTAAAGAATGGCTCCGATAGCACATGTAAAAATGGAGAGTGTAGGCGCAAAATAAATAGATAAATAAGTCATGTAGATGAGTTCTAAGAAAAATAAATGTGTTTATTTTACTAAGTGGTTAAAAAGGAAAAACATCTTATCTATGAATTGATTTCTGTGAAATGTACGCTTCCTGCTCAACACACTTACTGTTCGTCTTTTGCATCTACTTTTACAACTGAAATACATCAATGCGATTCATCTGTCATGTTTGCTTGGCACCGACTGCTTATACTTATCTTCCTCATCAGAACCAGCAAATCATCGGCACTGACAAATCATCAGCACAGACATCACTATTTATTGTCCACTCCGCACTGTCAGCTAATTACTAACTAGACCAACAAATCGTCGGCAGGGACATCACTATTTATTGTCCACTCCACACTGTCAGCTAATTACTAACTAGACCAACAAATCATCAGCATGGACATCACTATTTATTGTCCACTCTGCACTGTCAGCTAATTACTAACTAGACCAACAAATCGTCGGCAGGGACATCACTATTTATTGTCCACTCCACACTGTCAGCTAATTACTAACTAGACCAACAAATCATCAGCACGGACATCACTATTTATTGTCCACTCTGCACTGTCAGTTAATTACAAACTAGACAAACAAATCGTCAGCATGGACATCACTATTTATTGTCCACTCCACACTGTCAGCTAATTACTAACTAGACCAACAAATCATCAGCACGGACATCACTATTTATTGTCCACTCCGCAGTGGCAGCTAATTACTAACTAGACCAACAAATCATCAGCATGGACATCACTATTTATTGTCCACTCCGCACTGTCAGCTAATTACCAACTAGACCAACAAATCATCAGCATGGACATCACAATTTATTGTCCACTCCGTACTGGCAGCTAATTACTAACTAGACCAACAAATCATCAGCATGGACATCACTATTTATTGTCCACTCCGCACTGTCAGCTAATTACTAACTAGACCAACAAATCATCAGCATGGACATCACTATTTATTGTCCACTCCGCACTGTCAGCTAATTACTAACTAGACCAACAAATCATCAGCATGGACATCACAATTTATTGTCCACTCCGCACTGGCAGCTAATTACTAACTAGACCAACAAATCATCAGCATGGACATCACTATTTATTGTCCACTCCGCACTGTCAGCTAATTACTAACTAGACCAACAAATCATCAGCACGGACATCACTATTTATTGTCCACTCCACACTGGCAGCTAATTACTAACTAGACCAACAAATCATCAGCACGGACATCACTATTTATTGTCCACTCTGCACTGTCAGCTAATTACTAAATAGACGAACAAATTATCAGCATGGACATCACTATTTATTGTCCACTCCGCACTGCCAGCTAATTACTTACTAGACGAACAACACATCAGCACGGACATCACTGTTTATTGTCCACTCCGCACTGTCAGCTAATTACTAACTAGACGAACAACACATCAGCACGGACATCACTGTTTATTGTCCACTCCACACTGTCAGCTAATTACTAACTAGTCCAACAACTTAGCAGCACGGACATCACTGTTTATCGTCCACTCCACACTGACCAACAAATCATCAGCACGGATATCACTATTTATTGTCCACTCCACACTGTCAGCTAATTACTTACTAGACCAACAAGTTGTTAGTGTTGACATCAATATTTATTGTCGGCTAATTACTAACTAGACCAATAACTCATCAGCAGATACATCAATATTTATTGTCCAATCCACACTGTCAGCAAACTACTTACCTAAGGGTGACCAGGGTTGTTATTGAAGGGTAAGACATTATGAAGGATCAGCGGGAAACTATTGTAAAACAATCGTTATTATATATAAATAATGATGAAGATGCATTGAGTCCAATAGTTTTGCATTGAGTCCTGGAAATTAAGTCCCAAATGCATTGTGCCAGCCACCTCTCCTGCAAGCTTGATATTTTATTTAGCTGGCACATTTTCACAGAGAGTTGAACTAATAGATATAATTATAGCAATGCAACTGTTGATGAACAAATTGAATAATGCTGAAATTCTACATTGAAAGCCAATTTGGTTATCATTTTACACCTGATTATTTATCTAAACCTATTATCAAGATGTCCTTGAAATAAACATGGTGGAAAGGCAGGAACAAAACATGAATCCTGGAGTTGATTTTCTCCTAATTGTCACATTCCTGTGAGGGGAAGTTCATTTTAATTACAGAAAAAAAGATAAAGTGTTTGGTATGCATAGGTTTTTATCCAAGAAAAAAGTTTGGAATTCCTGATCCCTGTGATTGACCAAAATACCCAATACATCTGCACAATACTCTCTTAATTGCAATTGCAAATAGTTTTGGAGTTCTGTATTTTCAACAAGAAGATAATTATTACTGGCAGTAATTGTAGGCTAGCTTATTAAAACAAAATAAAACTGGTTGAACATAATTGAGCTTGTAATGCATTTAAAGGCTTTGGCAATCAAGTTGTGGGCTGAAAATAAAGCTTTTATATCTTACTTTTGCTGTTAATATAATTGTGAACACGACAATGCGAATTCTAGTGTTCTCGCGTAAAACATTTGAACAAATTCAGTACAAGGTAGCAGCATATTGACATGGCCTTGGTTGAGGCGCTAGGTATTCAGTTGATACTGGAGAATAGCATAATGCTGGAGGCAAGTCATGCATTCTCCTTTCAGTAAATGATGCATACAGCTGCCTTGCATCAGTTAGTATAGCCAATAAATAGAAGCACACATTCACTGCATAATTATGGCCTATAAGCGCATTTCTTCCCATATGGCTCATTGTTAAAATACCATATCATCCCTTATTTGTAGATAGTTTTATCTTTATACGTTTACATTATTTTTAATTCCTTCATGATTCATCGGTTTTGCGCACAATATGACCTATTTATATGTCGACGTGCTGTAAAGCATCATTCATTCATTCATTCATTGTTAAAAACGAAATAATGCTACTGTGCGAAGAAATCGTTGAAAATAAAGATGGAAAAAAGAAAAAAACTGGAAGTATTTAGATTTTGTACACAAAATACACCTTCAGATGGCTGTATTGAAAGTGGGATGGGTTGGTGTTTTTCTTCACCGGTGGGGGCTGGAGGCCCCCTGCCTAAGCAGCTCCCTTGACCTAAGGGGGCTTACATATCTCTTGCTTTTCAATATTCATCTGTTTACTAATAAACTTATGGACAACTCCGAGTAGTTGTGGCTAAAGAGAAGACTATGATTTCTTGTTTCTGACAACAACATTCTATGTTAACAATAAATGCAAAGAAAAATCTGGTTTTTACTCACATTTAGTAAATTATGACAGTTGGGATATGTTATTACACTTAGTGGTGACATTGATGCAATGCACTTACATTAATTTATTCAAGATGGCAGTTGATAATATACCTGTATTCTTATACAGTTTTGAATATTTTATCTTTATCTCTGCTGTTTTATGTTAAACAACCATGGACAGACATTTTGAAGTTTGTGAAAAGGGCAAAAACCTTTACTTGAAAACAAAAAAATTGCAAAGGCAGTGTTAGTAGATGAAACAGATATAATGTTGATGAGGGGATTAGTGGGATGTACAGATAACCAGTCAACGCAACTTATTTATTTATCTATGTAAATAATTGGAGAACCTGTCTATAGTAACTGCCCCAAGAGGCTTATGAGCTGGGATTCTTAAAACCATTATGTTCGAGGCAGTTGTGGAATGAAGTTGCAGAATATGTTATTAGTGAAAGTGGAGGAATTATAGAAAAACTGATGTCCATGTCGAAAAGTGAAAGGATTTTGTAATTGAAGTGTGATTTATTGAGTTTTATGCCTAATTTAATTAAAACAATATGCACTTTAAAAGATGCTTTGAGGAAATAAGAAATATCGAGGAATCGTATGCACTGCGAGACTGTTGTGTCTCATTTTTTAATTATATTCATCTCTTGAAATGATGAGTGATTTTTTGTTACATTTATGATAACATTTTATGCTAGGTTCACTGTGAGTGAAATCTTTTCATTTAAATTCTGTTCATATTATAAAATAAAATATACATTGTACAATTTCCGTTTCATTCAATTTTAACGCTAAAAGCAGGTGATTGAGCAC